>JAWPHD010002709.1:0-244255 GCA_037043455.1 Cyrtodaria siliqua
ACTCGTTCCTCATTAAATTTTATATGTGAGTGCAAGGAACGATAACTCTGCGTGGAGATTGCCACACTCATAAAGTAGATTAATATTTTGTTGCTATATTTAGAATACCGCAACATACCGGTGTCATTCTCTCTCATACTTAGCTGAAGTACGCATCTGGCAATCTAGAATCTTTTCCACTTAAAACCTGCTTGTATATAATTAAATAAACGGTAATGCATTTTGAGTTGTCATTTGTTTCTTCGTTATTCTATCATACAGTTAAATATATTATTATTGCATTGTAATCAACAAGTAGTAACATGAAAAGAAAAAAAAATGCTTTGATCCATTTAAAGGGTCCTCCAAATTGAAATAACTTTCCTTTGTATTACAAAGAT
The DNA here is from genome assembly GCA_037043455.1 of Cyrtodaria siliqua. Lineage (NCBI taxonomy): Eukaryota > Metazoa > Mollusca > Bivalvia > Adapedonta > Hiatellidae > Cyrtodaria > Cyrtodaria siliqua. Next base: position 381 of record JAWPHD010002709.1, read on the forward strand.
AATGATTAGCAGTTTCTAAAAATACTTCGGTCAAAATCGTAAACCTATTCGTTCATCGGTAAATCACGAATCCATACGGCACATTTGCCCTAATACACACCTGTCATGGAAACGTAACTGAGGTTTCACGGAAACAGCCGAATGGAAAAACCCCGTTGAAGTCACGCATTACCTATGGTTCGTTAGAAACCAAAATGGCGGACACAAACTAAGTAAACAATGCGAGCGAAGTGGACTATCAACATTTTGTGTACCCCATCCACTTTGATTCTGAGCGTATAAAGAGTAAATGAAAACAATAAACGAATAATACAAATAAACTCATGATATTAGATTTTTCAATGTCTTCATCCTGTGACTGTGTCCCCGTCTGTGGGTCTGCAAATCGGAGAATCGGTGAATTGCGTCAGGTTTCAGCATTGGTTTTAAGTTTTGATACCTACTGTATTTACTCAATGAACACTCATTAATTCCGGACACCTAATTAATTGAAGAAAATAATAAAACTAGTGCTCGGACATATTAAGAAATCAATCTTATGTCAATAGTTTTGATGCTGCTTTTATAAATTCGGACATCGGGAAAAGATGAATTATTCGCCGAAAATGACAGGTTAAAATTACGATCAACGACTTCTAATTGCTGATTGCATCTCGATAATTACCAACAGAGGCAGCAGAATATACTTCAATGAATTTAATTGTAACTTGTTTGATGCAATAAAATAAATAGTTTTTGATCGTGATTTTTTACTGTTATTAACGAGCCATTTTGAAACAATAACATTATTACTGACCCTGCTATAATTTTGTGTAATCGGTCAGGCGCGTGTTGAAACAATTGTCTAAACCAGGTAAAACCATTCCAATGTAGGTGTTACGGGTTGTTTTGTGTTGTCGCTGTCGTAGCTAGTGGGTAGTGGGCCATTCCATTATCTGGCATTACCAGCAAAAAAATACGGTCTCGCTCACACAGGTAAAGTGCTGTGCGATTTGTTGTCTGTTTGTACAGACACATGAACTATTTTTTATTTCATACTATAAGCATGGCATGTTTTGTTTTTTAGCTTCGATTTGAGGAATAACATGATGGTGCAATTAAATGGATAAAGAATACGGCTATTTTATAATTTTCATTTATTTTCTGCAATACCTTGTATGTTTTTATTTTGGAATAAAATAATCAACATGTTTTAAAATTGCATTGTCTCATTATTCAATAAAGTTCATTGCTACATTTCAAACAAAATATAATATTTAATATAATAAACTAGATGTCATAAATGTTCATTAGTTCATTGTTTACACATTTTTTATTAGTTCACTGTTGTGGATTGAATCGCATATAGCCCAGTATACTATTACACAGTCCGCATTAGCCAGCATATAACTACACTTGTGACTAGAACGTGACAGTTCCACAGATCAAAACAGTGTACCGCTCACTCACCGCAAAACCCACTCTACCCGCGTGTAAAGTGTGTCTCGGTGTACTGATTTTACAGTTTGCCCAAGTTGAGTACCGTAATTTTAGACAGTTTATAGAATAGCCGCATAATTACCAATAAGTGATCATTAATGGATGGATTTTCGTAATTACCGTAAACAACGAAGGTGAGATTGCCCCGAACATCACAGTTAAAAATACTTACCGTAGAATGTTAATTTACCGTTCCCTCTCAAAATATTCGGACATTGGCAAATATGAATTAGTTTTGGAAAGTTATATTTCCGGACACCAACAAAAATAATTATGTTATCCCGTCTGAACTGATAGAGTAAATGTAATCTCTTTTTCGTTTCATAAGAGTCATCAAAATCTTTCTCAGTAAAATGGTCCGAACATACGCGAGAGTGCTCTGAAAAATTCCATTTCACACCGTTTTGCAAAACAAGTTCAATCCATTTAGTTCGATGACGGCAACATGGAAATGTGTGTAGACTGACACTGCCTTCCTGTTACTGTTTCTACAAAAAGCTTAATGAGCACCTTTTCGCCATGATGAAGACACGAACACATCAATAATATTCCAGAGTTTAAAACACTCAGGCTATATTAGAAAAATGGACATCCAACAAGAGTAACGGTTTGTTTACACATAGATACGCGCCATAATTGATTATGTAAATTAAGTAGTTTGTACGGAAGATGTGATTGGTCGTCCCTTATGACGTCATTTTCCGAAGATCGATCGCGCACCATTTTTTTTTGTGTACAGGTAAACTTCATACCTGTAAAACTTGCATTTATCAACAGTTTTTGAGAAAACGGACGATGACATTGACATTCTTTTATAATAAGCTTTCATTCAAAATCACTTTATTAGTCAATTTGGAGGACCCCTTAACTTTTTGCAAAAAAAAAAAGTTATATAGAAATTAAGGCTAACGGACACTTCGAGTTTCAAGTATTGAAGTGAAATTTTAACAATTAAGAAACCCCGGAGCGCTCCTTCCCTTAGGGTTTCTTAATTGTTAAAATTTCACTTCTTAGCCTCTAACTGACTTAGTGCTTGCCCTACTTTTCCCCCGCGCTTCCACGAAACCACGCGTCTTATCACGTTCGCCATTTAGTAAGCGATTACTTAATGATTAAATGGTTAAAATTGGTGATCGTTAGAAATTTATATGAATAAGTTCGCCATTTTTTTAAAATTCCTCACCGTCTGATTGGAGGAAAAAGTAGGGCAAACACTAAAGAAATCTAGATTGCCGTTAATAATGCCGTAATTGACTATTTTATAAACGTTTAATGCGCCATTGGCATAATTGAACGACATTAACAAAAGAAATATTCCCACTAACAATTATTACATGTAATTAGCATGCGTTTGGGGTAATATAACGTCAGTCGAATTTACTTCTCTTAAAGCATGATATACGAGTAAACTGTTGTTTTGTTGTCTTTTATGAGATGAAAATTACCGTGCACGCATACACGATTGATAATCTGGAAGTGAAACTGATACAATTAGCGCTTATTTCCCTTAAAACGTGGTGGACTGTTTTACTCGAATTGCCTTTTTTTCTACGAAATGGACGTGTTTAGATGACAGACAATGGAAATTGATACACAGAATGACAATATGGTTCATTCAACTCTTATTTCCCTTGACAATTTCATTTCTGACATTTAATTAGAACGACTGATGACACTAAATACTAGTATATGGAAATATCCATATGTATTGCGTGTTCTTTTGGGATAAATAAGGAATGTGTTGGAGAGCATATTAGAGATTGAGATGCTAAGGGTGGTAACTTAGACTACGGTCACACTGTTTCACAAAGAAGTGTTATTGTACATCATAGCCAATGGATGACACCAAATGTTACCATCTGGAGTACACGGCACTCTTGATATAGGTCATTTTATTTTGTATTACATTTCCCTCATTCTAAGAGTTTCATAGAGAAAAAAACACGCTTTTATGCTACTTCTTTTTGTCGATTTCACCCAAATATTTTAGATTTTTATATTTCGTTCATTCCAAAGACAACTTTATAAAAAATATCACTTTAACTCCAGTCTATTGCAATGAGTATAATCTTCAGTAAATCCTCCATAAAGGGAAACAGTATTAAAGGGACACACGGCAATCTTGATTTTATTAGCTTTACATTTTCATAACCCACATTATCACTGAATGGTAAATCCGTAGGAATAAAACTGTAACACTAGACATACACGTAAATAAAAATAAAATACACAACTAGCAACGTCACGAAACAAATACAAATTCAGCCAATGACACCACCAGACTTGTGCACGTGACCATATTACAACTATCATCAATAAGGATTATCTCACTGATCTCGTGCGTGCAACACTGATAGTAAATTCCTGAAAGGTGCGCCATTCATAAAATTAGCTAGTTCCTCGTGGATTCACTCGCACGTGATCCACGTGCGAATCACCGGTTAATTATTATTGTGGCCAGCAATTAGGTCAGATGTTGAAACAAATATAGAACAAACGCATACGTACATTCTTTGTCATTTATATTTTTTGCTACTCATATACATATTTAATAACTACATCTTCTGGGGGGAAAAAAGAAGATTTTGTTTTGCTGTTCTTATCAACCTTTTTAGACAGTTGTTTCCTCTTTCATATAACTAATAAACACTGTCCCCATTACTTACCCATACCAATCTTTATCATATTGTATTACCAGTCATGTTGTTACTCTGTAACCTGATTTGAAATAAAGTTTATGTTGTTGTTGTTGCTAGCTTTTTTTGGATAACTTACATTTGTTCAATCAGTAATTATAAGGATTGTAATAAGCAAATTGTATTTGCATATTATTCAATTCTGATATTATTACACCAATAATATATTAAAACTGATAGAAGAATTATAAGAATTAAGATAGAAAAAGTGAATACTTAAAGTGTTATTTATTTAAATGTAACCAGGTTGAAAGTAATCATGATCCAGGATATATAAATATCAAACACTTCAAGATTGCCGTGTGTCCCTTTAAACTTCAAATTGTTACTCTTTGTTTTCAATATTTCGACCCCTTGGCCTCGTCCAACATGCATGATTTTACGAAACACTTATGTCACGTCCATTTTGGACTTCCGTCACGTCCATTTTAGACTTCCGTCGCTTATACGAAAAATGGACGTGACATAAGTGTTTCGTGAAATCGTGTTCTCTTAGTCATAACTTCTGTCGCTCACATGACATAAGTGTTTCTTGAAATCTTTTTCTCTTGAAAATGGCGAAACGTTGAATAAAAGAGTAACAATTTTAAGTTTTATTGAAATGAGAATTGTCTTTATTTCAGTTTTTCAGTGCTTTTGGTTAACATTTGCACTTTTGGTCAAAATAATTTATTTATAACGTGTTTTCAAATATTGTATCCTTCAGGTTGTTTTTGCAGCTCAGGGCATCCTTAAAATGGAAAAAACACTATAACAAATTATTTGTTTTTGTATAAAGTGTAAAATAAATAAATTCCAAATCATAATTTGTTTGGCTTTTTTGGTTGATTCCCACCCATTCCACATCCTACCCTTCCAAAATATCAAGATACTCGTATAAACATAGTATTTATTTATTTTAAAATGAATGTAATTGACAGGTTTTAGAAGCTTTATCACTTAAATATTGCAATGATAAGCACGTTAAAAAATATTCCAGTTATCTGCGATTTTTGTTCAACTTTGCAACTTTTAGCTCCAAAACAAATCCCGGCATTGCCTTCTGGACTTTCTTACAGTTACTCAGTGCACTTTTGCAATTATGTAAACTTTGAAACCATTTATGTTGCAATTTGTTTAGGACGGTTCTCTATGAGCTCTAAATGACCTAGTCTAATAGTTGTTTTATAGGTTTTTAGTTTGGAAATATAAGGTATATCAGCGGGGTGGGTGTGGCGGAGTGGAGGGGGATGGAATCCCTCAATAACGAAAATCTTCAACCGTTACACTTTTAAAGCAAACTGTATTAATATTAATTGTGTTTTTTGTTTTCTGATTTATTCAAATAATAGAGGTATCAGCCTAATCAACCGAACATAATTAAACACATTTAAATTAGTTCTAGCGTTTTACAAAAACTGTTTGTAATTAATGGCATTGCAGAGCTAAGTGATTGGTTCAGTTTTGAACGCCACCAGGGTGAACATTTCACAACTTTAGTATGAGGTACCATTGACGTTAAAAGTATTTATTTCTGTATGGAAATGGCAGAAACTCCCACTTGTATTGAAATTGAAAATGTACTTTTTTTGTTATAAATGAAGGTAAAATGATAAAACAAATAATTTAATCTCATCCATAATGCAGCAGAGATATTAAATGTGTTTGTTTGACAAGTCTAGTATTAAATTAGTTTTCGAAATGGAATTAACAAAAACTTCACTTACAATAATGTGGCTATATTAACACACTGATGATGACATGTTTTATTGAAATGGAAGGATTGTTTTAAATAATACTCGCAAACGTATCAGTTGTAGAGCAAAATTAGAATAATAATATTCTGAGTAAAATAATACAATTATTTCTATTGTAGCATGGTCGGTGACATTTCCTTTGATGAATGCAGACCATGAACTCATTTAATTAAGGGTAACTAAAGGGGCGTGGCTATACCGTACTACAAGTAATAGAGTCCCATCGAGATGTTTAATAACCAACGAGCTGAGACAGACTCTATCTTTTTTGTAGCATGGTGTACTTAGTAACACTGTGACGTCATAGTGACCGTACTCTAAATTCCATTGTAGCATGGTCGGTGACATTTCCTTGGATGAATGCAGAGCATTAAATCGTTTAATTTAGGGTAACTAAAGGGGCGTGGCTACACCGTACTACAACTACCGGATATTGGAATTTAGAGTACGGTCAATATGACGTCACAGTGTTACTAGGTACACCATGCTACAAAAAAGATAGAGTCTGTCTCAGCTCGTTGGTTATTTAAACACCTCGATGGGCTACGCCCATCTCGGTGTTTAAATAAGCCAACTCCCTGAGACCAGACTCTATATATTACATATCCGGTAGCTGTAGTACGGCATAGCCACGCCCATTTAGTTAAGCTAAATTAAACGATTTAATGCTCTGCATTCATCAAAGGAAATGGCACCGACCATGCTACAACTACCAGATATTGGAATTTAGAGTACGGTCACTATGACGTCACAATGATAATAGGTAAGCCTTGCTACCAAAATGAAGCTCGTTGGTTATTTAAACACCGAGATGGGCGTCCACTAATCAGTTTTGGAATAACGCTGAACAGGGACGATAACTCAAAGGTGTCAGATAATTACTAATTGAAATAAGTGCACGCAGATGATTATATTTGCTTGTTGCAATATTATGACAATTCCTGTCAGTTTTGGAATAAAATGGAACAGGGACGATTACTCAAAGCTATCAGATACTAACAAATTGGAATAAGTGCACGCAATTTCTATTTGCTTGTTGCAATGATTATGACTACTCCTGTCTAGTTAATAGGCAATTAGAATAACTCGGAATCTCTCGGAAGACAATTCAGTGAGAATAGCCTGTACTGATAAAACGTATGTTCATTGCGTCATTCGCTTTTTCAGAAAAAAGGAACATGAATAAGTTGTAATTATTTGTGTTTTCTACGTAGTATGGCACGTTTATAGGCAGGAGTTTGTTTCTCTCCCTTTAACTGAATTTCTTACACATGTGTATTATTGGGAGAATATTATGGTAAGCGTGAGGTTTAGTGCATCCTGGCGTAACTTAAGACAAGTTTACTCGTAAGTTAATTTCTTAAATTCTATACTTTGATTTACAATTATCAAATTAACCCGATTTAATTTCATTTTCTTATACATTTGATAATTCTGCACAAAATGCACACATAATTTTCTATATTGAATGCTTAGGTGCAAAACTGTGAACAGTTTTAAAAATTGAGACTTATCTTAAGATGTTTAATAAAACGAGTCCCAGAGATCAATACCACCATTTCCAAGCCGGAACCGATATGGTCAACCCTTTTATGAGTGTGGTGTCGCATTACTTGTTCCCCTCACCCCCACCCCACCCCACCCTATTGTGATTGTTATTTGTTTTGTATTAGTGTTTTTGGTTGACTGTGTTCTGTGTTTGCTTCATTTCCTGTACGACTCTATGTTTAATATGTTCTGAATATTCATTCTTTATACATAACTGAGAGGTTCTTTTGACCGTTTTGGTAGTTGTATTTTTGGGTGTGAGGTGAGAAATATATAATTAGGATTGGGAACCACAATTCTACAGTATGTATAATCAGACGGTTGATAACTTGCTGCTTAATGATATAATGTCTTGAAACTAATTATGTACCACTTCTATCATAAACACAACCCGCATATTAAACTGTAACGGATGTATTTTCTTAACATGGTGCAAATGAGGACGAATATGATAACTGGTTTTACACTATTCGCGGAGAATTGATGCTTGGCATCAACATTTTCTTGCAACGTTATATAAGGAGAAAAACACACACTTCTGCGTGACAATCTGTGAAAGCAAATGTCAAAATAGCTTTATAATTATGCCATTTGTCTATAGGGTATTCCTTATATGCTCCTAAACATAATTTAAGGACCATGTTTGGATTTTGGTCATTTTTTAAAGTGCTGTAATTGAAGAATTTACTGTCTTTTTGCAATCTTTAAGTTTAGTTGTATTCTTTTACAGTTGTTACGTTATATACATGTAGTAACTTTTTATATGAATATGAAATCCATAATATTAAAGATGAAATAATTGTTACTGTTCTATTGAATGGTCCTTAAATTATTTTGAGAAGTAAAGTTCGATACAATCATGTGTTTCTTTTTTATGATTAACGTCCTTAACTAAAATAAATAATCCCATTATTCCTCTCATTGTTACAGGTCCTCATTAGTATGCGTTTCGGGGCCTACGACATCAGTTAGTTCCACATTATTTCACTTAAGCATGATGAACTGTGTATTTTGCAATTTAGGGGAATATTAAATAAGTCAACAACCTCCGCAAATTCTGACTGAGAAGATGATAAATAATGCTGTCTAACAAAGCACTTACACATTGATGAATCGTTAACCACTTGCCATTTATCCCATTTCCACTCAAATGACAAACGATATGAAATTTTAGAACAAATGGTAGATCGATATGGTAGCCATCGTCGTATTTGAAGAAGTCCAAACGCAGCAGTTATACATAACATGTTGCATTAATTCACAACAAAGTCATCAGACCTTAATTCAGCACAGTCTGTATGTCTCGAAAGATATGTTCCTTGATTGAATTATACCTGTATATAATGCATTAATTAAATGTGGTCATGGTGCCATCTAGAGACATCATGTTTCTTTATTGTGCATAAGCGTTTGTTAGTCAACGTATATGCAAAAGTCGAACAAATGAATGTTGTTTAACAGTATAGGTTATTTCGAGCCGTCCCAGAGAGAAGGGAAGGATACATAGGAATCCGGGTACCGTGCCCTACTCTTATTATCGAATAGATTCATATGGTTCTTTAATGTTCTTGAAGGATAGACCGATACACGTGACCGCCCGGTTTGCGTCCTCATCCGACGGACGAGGCTAAGGGAAAGTGTCTTGTCCAAGAACACACCGACGAAACTCAGTGGCATCACGGAGGATTGAACCCGGGGCTCCGCCGCGCTACCGACTGCGCTACGCCACACCAGCCCTCTAAAAGTCGAACAGTAAATGTTTAGTTTAATAATATTTTATTGAAGATACATCAATTCAATATCACAATATTCATAGAAACATATGCAAATGGATTGAACTACAAGTTATTACAACATTAGTTACAGTTCTCTCCATTTTGGCTGAAAAAGTGTACGTGATTATCGGTTTGAAATTGTAACAATACATTTAAATATAAATTTGATAAGGAAAAACGAAGCAAATATAATAAAAAAAAATCCAAACTCTGCCGTGCCATTCTACCCCCACGCAATCTCCACCGAAATAACACCACAATATCCCCGTTTAGGCTTATAGAAACATAGCGACAGTTGATATAGACAAAATACAGCGTTATATTGATATAAAGTTAAGGATTTTGGAATCGTTTAGCGTTTTTAATATAGTTTTGAACTTGAGTATTTCCTTAAAGGACGAAATATACGAATGTCTAAAAATAATTGTCGTCTTTCATTTCTGAAAATTACACATCTAAACAAATAATGCTCAACATCTTCAAAACCATCACCACATATACATTTGGGATTATCCCTCAAATGATTAAGAAAGCGATCAGCGTTTAAATTGCTGCAATGTTTCGCAAACGCGCATGTAGAACTGAAAGGTATCTATCACCCAATATGTAGTATCGGGGTACTATCGGTGGTTTAAATTAATTGTTAAGTCTAGTTTTAAAACTCGAAAGGGATGGTGCTTCGCGAATATTAATATCAAGTTCGTTCCAAAGTTTTAGAGATGACGGTAAAACTGATCTCGAAAACAATTCTGTTCTTCTAGGTAACGTAACGAAGTTGGAACTGTTTCTCAAGTTGTAATGATTCGATTCCGAAATAGTTGAAGGGAATATTTCATTCAAGTAACTCGGTAAATTTCCATTTTAAAACTTAAAGGTCAATATCAACTTTTGGATGTGCCTTCTATCGGCCAGAGAGACCCAACCAATTTCAGTTAACAATGTTTGTATAGAGACAGAACGAGTCAGGCCAGTAACTATTCGCGCGGCTTCGTATTGTATTTTTTCTAAGTTATCTTTTTCATAATTTGTACAACTATCCTATACTACAGCCGCGTATTCTAAAATAGGGCGAAGGTAAGATGTATGTATAAGATTAAACGTTTGAAGTTTTAATTTAAATTTCATTATTTCATTGAACCTAATACCTTAGACGCAGATATTACAATATTTGAAATATGTTGATGCAATGACCCTTCATGACTAAGGATTACTCCTAGATGTTTATGATGGTCAACAAAGTCAAGTTGAGTATTTTCAAATACCATTATGTTTGCAAGTGAAAAGAAGGAAATGTAGTATGCATTCAACGCAGTCATCCACAAATACGCAGTTTAAACGCCAAGTACATGTTAAATACAATGTAAGAAACAAGTAGGACACCAAACACATAAAATGGTTGACAACAGGGATACCGTCATGGAACGGTCAGTGACAAAAACTATCGCGGGGTGTGGGCGGGGTGTGAAGACTACAAGGGAGCTGTTCATTTGACAATTTTAGTTTTAATGTTGAAAGTGTTTTATTGTAACGATATAACAGAAACACCCACTTGTGTAATATTGTTTTGTTTCTTTATAAGTGAAGATAAAATGATAAAACAGATTATTTTTATTTCATTAGGAATAACGCACAAAATTATGATTGTTTTTGTTTGACAAGATTAGTATAAAATACTATTTGCATTATGATTGATGCTCGGTATGAAAATAACAAAGTACGAAAGGGAAAATTGGAAATTGTCGAACACGATAAATATTTAAAAAAAATAATATTACAATCTCGGATTGACTGGGACTTTCATAAACCATTGTGAAAAATGCTTGCTACAGTTCACGCTCACTTAGCACGGGCTGAGCAGAACTCAATACTTAACATTTCAATAGTTCGAAAATTAGGACTATCTCCAAGAGACGGTGAACAATACCAGTAGCTTAAATGTGGTGTTTTCATTTTTACCATTTCATTGCTGGCGGATTATGGTCCTAGTTTAAAACAAAATACTTTGCCCTAAACGAAAAAAGACACTGTGCGAAATAAACAGAATGGATTTTTAGTTGGGAGCAGAGGTCCAATAACACGTATCAGTCAAAATGCAGACAACATATCCTAAGGGTGATCAAACAATACCGTCTTTAGGGTAATTAAACAATACTGTCCTTAGGGTGATTAAACAATACTACTGTCCTTAGGGTGATTAAACAATACTGTATCCTTAAACACTAGGGCAGTAGAACAAAGTCATAGAAAAATATAAGAAAACGAAGTATTTGAGAAGTTACCACTGATATATGTTTATCGATATCGAGCTCAGCGATCTCCAAAGACTGGAATTAATAAACTTATTTTAATGTGGCTATTTTAAATCATACTTTACTGGAATTAAATGAGGGTTTTGTATGTCAAAATATAAGAAACAGAAAGAAGATGTATGAACAATTGTAGAACAAGAATAGAGTGTTGACGCTGAGTGAGATGATTATATAGTAATAATCTATCACGTTTGGAATAAAATGGAACTGTAAACAGAGACGATTACTCAAATGTGTCAGATATTTATTGATTGATATAATTGCACGCAATGTATATTTGTTCGTTGCAATAGTATATACCCTGTTCATTTAATATGAAATTAATTGAATTGTCTGTAAAAGTAGATATAAAATAAAGATATAAAAATCGAAAGGAAAAGTAGCATTTAAGGACGACAGTCAACCACAAACACACACAGAAACAAAGAACAACTTTAAAGATGAATAAAAGGCCAAATAAGACATCAGAAACACAAAAGGGTTGACAATAGGGCTGCTGCCTTGGAACGGTCTGTGGTAAAAAAAGGCGCTGTGGGATTTAAACCAGGTTCTAGCTTCGGTGCATCAAACCTCACACTACCCTACTGTCATCCCAATAAAACGGGACATGATCTATTCTCTAACCAACAAAACATCGATCAGGAAATGTAGCATTCAAAGACCACAGTCAACCAAATATACTCGTAGAAACAAACACTAATTACAAAGATGACTAAAGGGAAAGATATGACATCATAAACATAAAAGGTTTGACAATAGGACTACCATATTGGAACTTTCAGTGGCAAAAAAAGGCCGCTGGAGGTTTAAACCGGGTTCTAGGGCGCGCCAAACCTCACTCTTACCTTAGTGTCATCTCAATAAAATGGGACAATGTAAATAAAGATATTCCCGCCAGGCGATATTCTCTAACAAACAAAACAGCATCAATAGGCAATATAAGTATAACGATAAAATACCATGTATATATGAGTATAAAATGTATAGAAAGCCTCAAAGCAAGTATTCATTGACTTTGCAGAAGTCAGACAAGAGAACAAACCGTTAACGGTACTACAATACCACACTTAAGGCAAGCATCAAACGCTGTCTTCGGTAGACATCATCATACGGGCCACAATATGTCCAGTCATCGCGCAATCAAACATGAAAGCATAGTGGCGAACCGTAAATGGGTCAACCACTAAACATGCAATACGTTGCAAAATGATAGTCATTAGTCATAACCTCTTTTGCTGAACGTTTTAGCAAGTTTTATTGGGATGACAGTAGGGTAAGTGAGAGGTTTGGTGCACCCGAGAACCTGGTTTGAACCCCCAGCGACCTTTTAAGCCACTGACCGTTCCAAAGCGGTAGCCCTATTGTCAACCCTTCTTGTGATTGTGACGTCATATGCCTGTATTCACATTGCCATTCATGTGTGTCTTTTTACGTTTTTGGGGTTAACTGTGTTTTGTGAAAGCTGCATTTCCTGTTCGACTTTTATACTTATTTTAATAACTAGTGTATAAGTGATTATGAACAAGGATCTTACGAAGTTTGTAACTCACATCACCATAGAAGTCAGGTTGAGATAGCCCTTTTCGCAGAAGAGTTCTTAAATACTTTTAAATTTTAAAAGTAGATCAGGGTTACGATAATAAAATTTTGCAAAGTTTTTTCGAAGTTTATGAGACACAGATTAGTTTCGACCAGTGTTTTTCATGCCGACAGTGTACGTTTATTTATTTTGAAACACAGAAATGTAAATAATTTAATTGAGTACATTAATTCATTGTCAGTATTGATAAACCTTATGGTCTTTGCATCATTCCATTTATCAAAAAACAACACGTTTTGAGCATTTGCTTTTCTTTAACTTGTTTCTCACTAAAACGTAATTGCCTATGTATTTGTGCTCTGTCCAATATGACCTAAATGTTCTTGCTTAATATACAACTGAGAGTTTTGTTGTTTCTCTGTACCTATTTTTGTTCGATGGATTTTTTTCTTTATATACATATATGAAGTAAAAGTATAACACAAATAGTAAGCTATATATTATCAAACAGTAGATATAAAAGTCGAATTACAAGAATAAATAAATAACAAGGTATATGAAACTATAAACATAAAAGGATTGACAATAAGACTAACACAAAACACAAAAATGATCATGTATATATGAATATATAGATCGTATGAAAACATTGCCTACTTCTGCTAATAAGTATATAAAACGCAGTCTGCATATGTCCAAATTGTACTTCCTTATACCCATAAGTAAACAGTAAATTGAATTGGATTTTACCGAAAACAAATACACATCTCTGTACATAACCATGCACTTGTGCTGTATAAAATGTGTTCCGGCAGAGATCATAGGGGCTATTGTCTCGACAGTAATCCACCGGGGTTTCTGCAGTTTCTGCAGTGTGATCTTTAACACATCTTTATGTTTTCACTGTGGTAATTTAGTTATTTAACAGGATGTTATTGACAAAATTCATATAGGTTTCCACTATATGGTTATTTGTTCTAATATACCGAAAACTTTATTGTCGCGACAGTGATCCATTAAGGTATTCCTCTGTGTACAGTCTAGTGCTAGTGTCAACACTGTCAAGTATAGCTTTATACAAATGGCATATAAACAATGAGTGTCAAAGCTGAACCATAGGATGATACCATGTTATCAACCACGTGTTATAACCTGAAGCAAAATCATTAAAACAAACCGTGTTTCATGAATCTGCTCCGAACATAACAGACTTCTTGCACATACGTTAAGTTAGAGCGTATAGAAATAAGTTAAACCCATCTCGAAGAATGTATTGACAATTCACTATTTATAGCGCTTGTTGTTCCCTTTTTTGTGGGTGGTGGATTATTGCGCGTGGATACCCTTTAAAAATAAATACAATGCCGTTTTCAAACCTGGGTGGGAACACAATGACATTGTCCTTTATGTTTAATATAATCTTCGTCAATAATAAAGTTCTAGTCTATTTTCCTGAAATAAAAGTGCGCCTTAAAAGTGAAAAACTAACTTAACTGTTCACTTTACCTTATTGTACGAAATCCGTTTGGTATCTTCTAGATCTTTGATTGTTTCTCTAGCTTCAGTTGCTTCAGTTATTATGTACAGGTCATAGGATTGCTGTGGTTGTTTGTGTACTTTATGGTTTGATCCAATTAATGTACGGATAGCTATTAGGTGCACTTTGATCCAATTGATGTACGGGTAGTTACTGGGTGCACTTCGTGATATTTCGTTTGATTTGTGCTTATAAAAAGGACACCAGAAACGAATGAGGTATGTCTGCTTACAACTATATATTTAAGAAAGTTTACCGATTCAAACTGATAGTAATTCACAGAATGTATGTGTTCCTATTGGTACCATGTTGTTACCTCTATGGCTGTTTGTGTTGAATGTAAGCAAATTAATAAAACAAGATTTTTAATTGCAAGGTGTTTCGTTGGGTGCATGCGTTTTACTCTTGTTTTTAAATGTATAAAAACACTGCTATTATAAAATTCACAAGGAAATACACCATTATAGGTTGCTTTATTGAAATAAACGCCACATTTAAACTATATTTGAATGTATTAAGGCCAGATATATATCATTTCTCTTTTTTGTAACTTGATATACTTTTAAAGCAAACAGTCTGTGAAAACTATTGGCTTCTTACTTGTGTAAGCATCTGTCCTAATAATCATTGGCTAGGGAATGTAGTTGATTTGATTGTCTTCTTTGACCTCGTTATTGAGGAAAAAGCAGAATCAATTTGCTTTTGATAAACCCCAATATTATACCTTATTCCTCATTCAGAAATATGTGATGATCCCAGTGATATTAGAAGTGCTTACTGGTGGTGATCGCAATCAGTTAGTCGGACAATTGGTATTTCACTGGAGTAACAAGTGGGTAATTTGGAGTAGAATGTCACATAAATCACGTAAGTACACAGTAAATAGATATACTTTTTATTGCATTTGAAAGGGTTGGTCTAATACGTTTCCTGTAATGGTGAGAGAGTTAAGCAAATCTACCTTAGATCATCACGGTGTAAGTTCTCTAGGCCTCGCTAGATAAACTACATACCATTCTCTATGTAAACATATTTGTGTGTTTTTCCTTCTTATAATACGTGTATGTCAACGTGATAGTTTCGATTGTATTGCAAGTAGTAAAACGGTGGTAAAATGTATCACTTATGTTTTAACAACATTGGAAATAATTGTTTATTTAAATGAGTTTCTGGGGAAATTATTTATTGTTTTACCATAAATAACAGAAAGGCTCTCGAAATTTGCTAAAGTAAACCAAAACATAACAACAATGACGGAAATTGCCGAATTTAGTCAGAAGCTGTCAACAATAGCGGAAATTACCCAATTTATCCAAAAGACATTAAAAATAAATGAAATTGCCGAATTTAACCAGAAGATAAAAGCAATAAATCATGAACTGTTGCGTTGCTTTTTTTTTTGCCCGGCAGTATAATTGCCAACCACACGGGTTGTTGTCATTACTCACTTCAGTTATGCTGCTCAATTTTCGAGAGTCTTGCTCTTAATATTGTCACTCATTGACATACTCTGTTAATGGGTTTTAATGGTACATAGAATACTAATGCGTATCGGATAAAGACATACATGTAAACAGATTTACAAATTATTGTTAAAAATATATATCTACAAAGAAAACCCATTAACAGACTACTGATCTCCATAAACAGTGAAAGTGAACGTTATCCGTTGGAAGCAACAAACGCAACCAAGAGAATAAAGCAGCAGACTCGGTTTTATTGAGTCTGTTCATGAGAGGTAATGTAAAAGCAATACCTGTCACGGCCCCTAGCACCGGCTTAATGTATTCTACTTCAAAGCATATACTCGTTCACAGTGTTATCCGAATACATTATGTCACTCAGAAGTCTGGCATGGCTAACGTTACATAATGTAGTATTGCTGTTTTTTTACAGATAAATATATTTGCACAACAATTATCCATTCATCGGGGTTTCTCATCTGTTGTATGTTTCTTTTTCGTTTTCACTGTTGAAGTCTAATTAGCGAAGCAAAAGCACTACCCACATATATCTATTATATTCAGATGATCTGTCAACAGCTATGCATATTAATAGATTTAATAGAGACATAAAAGAGAATAGGTATTACATGGGGATTTCTATGGTGTCTAGTTATGGTCAATAAAATAAATATCGCTTCTTCGCTTCTTCGCTTCTTCGACCAGACCACTTAGAGCGCAGACGCGACACGTGGCTATGTGGATCGAAGGTCTTCACTCCTACGAGTTGTTTTTATCAACAGTTGTTATTAAGAACATGCATATTTCTTCCTCTGTATATTTGGAGTATTTCGTTCGGAACACCTGGTCCCTAACCGTGTATTATACCATAGCTCTAATGGTTTTCCTATGTTCTTGGTTATGATATAATTTTCATAAACCTGAAGGTCTGAGATACAACGGACTATTAAATGATAGTAAATGCCGGTATATTTCAGCCGTGCTATAAATGACTGATTCGGCAGGTATACGATGGTCTACTCAATTTTACGCAAAATTTTAATCAAAACGACAAACTATTACCAAAACAGCACTCCTTGACATTGCATTTGCCCAATAATATACAAAGGCGATTGGCTGCAATAATCAAAACATGGATCATGCTATTGCCGCGTGATAATACTATTTCTTGAATGGATCGCGCTGTTAGCAACGCCCTAAAACTTGTTGCACACGCGTATTTGGATAAATGGCTATGGTACATAACATTTATAGCATATTTTTCTCGTATGCGATTTATATACTCTCTCGGGCCTACGGCCCTCGAGAAGAAGTACACATCGCATATACTCGACAAATTATACTATAAATATTACTTATGAAATACGTTTAAAGTTGTTTATATATTTGTAAAGACATACAAAAAGAATCCGGATACACATATGACTAAATGCCGTTATTAAAATATAACGTTAAGTGTTTCTGATAATGAATTTACCGATTTGCAACCTGTTTTTATCTCAGATGAAACTGAATGTTGAGCGTTAGTGAACTCACTTGACTACATATTACTGCTTCGATCTTGTATAACTTTAAATAGTTTTGGCTGAATATATCTAGTGTCTAAAACTGTAAAGTAAATTAAAATCGTTTAAATATTGAGACAGTTGGTAGACGTTGAATATATACCTTCTAAGCAGAGTATGAAAGGAGAAATCGCCGAACAAGATACATATGAAAGAAATACTGCAGTCTGTAGAATAGTACATAATTATGCATGTGTACTGGTTGGTGTTAGCAAGATTGTGTAACCTACGTATGATGTCTTGAGATTTTTTCAGAATTCATTTGTTCACTTTATCACTTCAATTTCGACCTTGTTTGCGGTGTTGTTTATCAATCAAGATGCTTATCACGATGTCGAAACTAATTAGCGAGATGTCTAATTGTCTGTTTGATCATATTTTCTGAAAGTGGGGTGTCTACTAAAGTAGTTAACGATAATAGTCGTATATAAGATAAAATTGAAGTGTATTTGCACAGATTATACTTAATACACAAAACTTCAAAAGGCGTTATTGCAAATCTAAAAAAAAATGCAATACGTGGTTATTTTCATCGCAACACCCATTGCAATTTTTTTTTCCACAAACGGTTGCTTCATCTCAACTTTGATTTCACGTCAAAATGTTTTGAAATAATTTGTCTTTATAAAAAACACAAACACGCATACGCTATAACACATTAAACATATTGCCAAGAAAAAGTGCGCATTGAAATGGAATTATTGAGAATTAGTGTGTGTGTGTGTGTGTGTGTGTTTAATACATATATTAATGTACATACTGACCTAATTCGATACTCGACCTCTATTTCAAAATTGTGTGTATAGTATCATTTACCAGTCAAAATAACGCCAAAATGCGTGTAATTGAAAGAAATTTTAATATAAATTCATTAGAAGCCTGGGCACCTATCTATACTTTTATTTGTTTCGAAAGGAATGTCATGGCACTTTGTCATATTCAAGTTTAAAAAAAATGTTGATCAGTATAACATACTTTTTTTTTTATCTTGAATAAGCGTTTTGTTAAAGAGATTCTGTTCAAGAAAAGGGTGGGTACGGTCCATATAAAAAACCGTTGTTTTTTAATTAGTATAATGCTATGAAGAAAAAAATGTGAACATGTTCAATGACTTTATTTCTCCTTTTTCGGTGATTTTTTTGAGTTTGAAAACGTATCTTCTTCAAAGACGTTTAGTGGAAAAAAAAGTGCGGTTTTGATAATTATAAATTTAAATGATACCAAGGAGGCTTAAATTATCGATTTTAAAAGAAAATCTCAGCACTACCTTCTTTTCCAACCAACCTCCTTAAATGCAGTACAATAGAAACTCACTTTTACCTTAAGTAAACATAATTAAGTTAGAATTCTTGTATTTTCACATATTAAAAATCATAACGTGTATGTGATCCTCAATTAAAACAAATATAATAGCTACATTTATTTCAGAAATATAACACCACAATACATAAGAGTGGGGTTTGTTAATGTTGAACTGATGTATGCATACAATGTGTACCTTATTGTCAACAGTGTAGTCATGTTATTTGGTATGAAGGCCTACTCAGCTGGCTTTGTTTTTCCATCCTATTTTCAGACAGCTTCAAACACTGTTAAGGCATGATTCCGCATGTTAGGACTTGTTAAGGGCCATAGCGGCCTTTTTTGCCACTGGCCCTTCTAAGGCGGTAGCCCTAGTGTCAACCAGTTTTATGTTTGTGATGTCATATTCCTAGCCCTTTATTCATCTTTGTAATTGTTGTTTGTTTCTGTGGGTGTTTTTAGCTGACTGTTGTCCTTGAATGTGAATGTTATATTTCATGTTCGACTTTTATATCTATTGTTGTATAAATGCCTTCTCTGTCAGCTTTGTTCTCTGATCCGATTCGCAGACACTGCTATTTCTTTTGGAAAACAAAATAAAACCTAATCCGTTTTTTTAATGGAAATCAAGGCAATTACTCGTATAATAGCGTTTACTGTCCCGCTTCTTAAATCTACTCCATGCAATGTTCATTACTAATCAAATAGTGTCTCATGCGATTGTCCGAGATATAGATGAGATCTAGCGGAAATCTCAAGAGAAAGTATTGCTACAGGCAATTAATCAAGTAAATCACACGCATTGATATTAAATGCGCATAACAATAGTGAGAAAACATTATTAGCACAATATACTGAAGCGAAAAAGAAACACAACTCGGGAATTTCCGCTATAAAATGTATATACTGCCCACTTAATATCCACATAAT
This sequence comes from Cyrtodaria siliqua, assembly GCA_037043455.1. Lineage (NCBI taxonomy): Eukaryota > Metazoa > Mollusca > Bivalvia > Adapedonta > Hiatellidae > Cyrtodaria > Cyrtodaria siliqua. The sequence continues at coordinate 20,261 of JAWPHD010002709.1, forward strand.
ATTTTAAAGAAATCCCAAGATGTATTGTAAAAAAAAAACGTTGCAGTTAGAGAAAGGACACAACTGTGATGTTGTAGACGTTTTAATCACAGTACGCTTTGTAACAAAAAAATCGTAAATGTTAAAGTTCTTCTTTCGAAAATTGAGCCATTTCAGTACTGTATTTAACGTAAAGAGTTTGCAAAACTTTGCTCACATGCTTGAGCCAAGCGCATACTCTGTCAATAACGAAACTTTGAAGGAATACTATTTGCTGTGTTATGTGCTGTTTTAGTCTTTTTTCCGAAAGGAAAGGTCTTACATAGCCATGTACCATTCGATTAACAGCAGCATATTGTACATACAATATATAGCGGAAATTCCCGAGTTGCGTTTCTTTTTCGCTTCGGTATATAATACAATCGTCAAGAACAAATCACTTTTTTTGCCAAGTAGAAGAACATGACAGAACAAATAGTTTATGCAAACATGATGAGTATTATTTGTCATTTTGTTATTTCTTTACTGTATAGAATTGGTATCTTGTCATTCATTTTCATTTTGTGCGGATGATTATTTTGCGCGAAATGATCAACGTCGACGTCGATTGACCTAATTTAAAACGTCAAGCTGAAGATTTGTTAGCGTTAAAATCAGTAGATGAGTGAACAGTTCAATTATTTCGTAATGTTTTTACCGATTTTTTTGGAAAACCATGCCGTTTTTGTGTTTCCGTTTCTTTACAGCTGCAAATAGCTCCGTGTCAACTTGCACTATCGATGCTTGTTAGAGATCAATATCGTAGAATACTGAATGATTCGATCACTGCAAAGTAAACAGGGCCATACGAATACTTACGAACTATAGAATAAGAAATTGTTTTACAACAAAATAAGCGGTTTCGAAGAAATGTGATTTTTTTTCTTTGATGTATGTTTTTTAACTCCACAGACGTCTTGAATGACGACAGGTGGCAACGAACAACTCAAATCTGAAAGGACCCCACCCAAAGAACAGTTATCGTCTGCTCTGTACTGAATACCGTATATCAATATAATACTTTAACTGATACGTTTTAAAACACAATATTATCAGAAAGTTTGCGATTAAGTCTTTCTTTAAATGTGTTTAACAGTTTATCAAAAGAGGTTATAATCCTATCATTTTGCAACGCACTTCAACGCACTTCATGTTTAGTGTCCTCAGCCTCGTCCGTCGGATGGGGACGTAAACCGGGCGGTCCCGTGTATCGGTCTATCCTCCGAGCACATAAAAGAACCATAGGAATCTATTCGATAATAAGAGTAGGGCAGGTTCCCGGATTCCTATGAATCCTTCCCCTCTCTCTGGGGAGGCTCTAAATAACCTATACTGTGTTGATGAGCCGTTAAACAACATTCAATTCAATCATGTTTAGTGGCCCATTTACAGTTCGGCTTCTGTCATTTGTGGCTTTCTTATATGCATATATACATGATCATTTATGTTTTATACTTATATTGTATATTAATGCTGCCTTGTTTGTTAGAGAATATAACAGTGAGGTTTGGTGCATCCTGGAACCTGGTTTAAATCCTCAGCAGCATTTTTGCAACTGAGCGTTCCAAGGCGGTTGCCCTATTGTCAACCCTTAAATTTTGGTTAAAATAAAACAAGAAAGGAAGTAAAACCAACAACAACTATTTTTAAAATATAATCAATAAATATATTTCAATACTACAATGAAAATATTAATTTACAGAAAATACATAAAATGGATTCAGTATTTCTTTAAAATCCGATATACGAATAAAGTCCAAATAATATTAGCAAATGTCCCCCTTTAATCTAAATTGTCAATTATCCCTTTAATCAAAATTGTCAAAATTATCAAGTGTCAATGTAAATATCGCCAAATCGATTGTTTGTATATATGGGGCTGAATACAACTCCGGTAACAGTTAATGTATAATGGCAGCATCTTTTAAAAGTATATGCAAAAACTATATTTCCAGATGTATCTCTACATAAAAGCATATATCCATATGCTACTGTTTTGCTATCCATGGGGATGTACGTATTAATACAATTAATTCAATTGGTTCTTCGTGACAGACAGGTAAGTTATCCCAAACTCTACTAGTCTATTCAGTATTCATTTCTTAGATAGTTTATTAAGCTTTTCCAATATCTTGCTTAAATACCGTTCGTTAAATACAAATGGTTGGGAATAGGCAGTTTCGGAGAAAGATGGGGCCATAAATTACACTGGTAACCATACTTGATAGTCTGGGATCTAACGATCTACATTTTTTTTTAAAAAAGTCAAAATCTGTAAATGGTTCTTGATAAAAGGATTGTTTGACACGAGATATGACTGTATGCTGCATAAGAAAAAAACTAAAATGGTATTCTTACCCTGGATAATTAATCATCTGACGATGACACACGCTAATTATTGTTTCCTCGATTATCCTAAAACATTTAAATTCTGAAGGAAAAAAACACGTTTAGCGAAAATTAAGAGAACTAAGTGAGAATTCTGTTATTATATACAAACAAAGGCTACTGTTGACGACATTTAACATTAAACTTGTCCAAAACATAATAATTGTTACATTTATTCTAGGAATAAAATATACGAATGCTATCCTGTTTTGTTCCATGTTGACGTGGTATATTTATCAAAGTGTTTCTACGAGTTGTCGCCAAATTTATTGTTTGGGAAGTATAATCGTCATATACTGTTAAAGCTATCTGTTGGATTATGGATTATCAAAAATTTAATCAAAGTACTGCGTACTGAATGGCGAAAGATTAGTAAGCAAATGGTTTTGAGCTGTTACTATAGTTAAGATTAAAGATTGTATGAGTGTTTATGATTGTTATTGGCCAAGTGATTCTTGTTAAATGTTATAGATCACTAAAGCCGAGGCGTCCTTACCCACTGAGCAAGAGGCCGATGAATCCTCACCTGAAGTTCATGAGTAAGGGTTGTAGGCAGTTATTGTTTGAAATAGACTTGCTAACATCTTTTTTTTTAGAAGTCGCCATGAACTTGTATTTTTAAAAATGTATTTTTGGCTGTGGCGGCCATTTTGAATTTCCGACCGACCTGATTTTTACTTCAGACCAACTAGACATCAAGAGAAATATTCCTGTAAAGTGTCGTGGAAATCCAACACATGTTTTAGAGTAATCGCCACAAGTATTTCCTATATAACTGTATGTAAACGAAGATTTCCGCTGGTGGCCATGTTTAACATCGAATCGAAATGAATTTTGTGTAAGACCAACTACATGTCATGCCAGTCACTTGAGTAAAGGTACCAAAGCATTATTACTTATGGTTTTTGATATTGAATATTTCGCTTTTTTACTTTGTTTTATTTGTAATTAATTAATATACACATGTGATTAGAATCAAACAATAAGGTTCGTTTTACTTTTATTGTCCTTTGATTTGTCCATTGCCGTACCTAGTCCCGCAAATTAAACAATCCAAAACAGGTGCGCGTTCCCGGTGTTATCTGGCAGCTAGCAATAGTCTTGATCATCTGCGACGCTTTTTTGGACAATTCTCGCCGGGCGAAGCCAAGCGTCGAAGTTGTCCACTAGTAATCACTTTTTGGGTAATGGCGGCGATTAACGTAAAAAGTAAAACAAATCCACAGTAAACTTTCGCGAAAGTCGTGAAAACAAACGGACGAGAAAGCTCGACAAACGAGCCACAGTGCTTAAACAGAGCTTAAACAACACACATTTATATTATCACTAAGCTTCGCGCAGCGAACCCTCAAATTATTCCTATTTACGACATCATGTCGACCGCGTTCTTCATGTCGGGAATTTACCTCGTCCGTCCTGCTTCATATTTTCCAGAACGGCGTATGGTACGCGGATTCAGACTTGCAAAGACAAACGTACAAACAAGGTTTTACGCAAGCGTAAAATAGCTGCCGAGAGACAAGAAGTTAACATAATAATATATCAAGTCACGGGTGTTAAAACAATATTGAAAAAAATAAATGTTGTCACGGAGACATAAACACGCCACGACCGTTTTTTCTTACATTCTTCCCGATTTTTACCATCAGTTCTTCCTACCAAGCGTTTTAAATCATTGTGGGCGACCTCGCTTCTTTCTGTTCAAAAACCTTGACATGCCTTACATATTGATTACAATTACCTTGTAATACGACATGCTAGAAGTACACATCACCACAGAAATACATTGTTCACGTGTGCGTTAGAGTGTACATTACAACACATATAAACTGTTCACTGTTACCATGTGTAATTATAAGATTGCGTTTTAAGTGGAAAATGTAAAGGAATAATATAAACCAATGAAAATTTAAAAAAAAAAAGTATAAAAAAAAAGGGAAAGCAGCCGGCTTGAACCCCTACCTTCCTGGGCACTAACACGGTGCCTCGACCAACTGCACTATTGAGGCTTCTGAATTTTCTTTGCTAATATACATATAATAGTAATGATTACATGAGACTGGTTTACGAAAACCTTTCAACATTACAAAATATGTGTTTATACCATTCAAGTTTTTCAGACGAGTTCTCCAGGAATTTAAGTTGTAAAGCATGCGTCTTGCCACTTATATGAGTCACAGTCTGTTAACCATAGACAGATATAAAAGCCATATAAGAGTCAGCTGCCTTCGGCCGGTGAATAAATGTAAATTTCTTACTTTTTTCTTGTGAGAAGCAGCATGTGACGTCAAGACTTGAGTTGGGGTAACTGGTGCCTCAGCGACTGACGTTAAACATGACGTCATGCGATATGTTAAACATGACGTCATGCGATATTGTAAACATGACGTCAACGGTCATGCGCGTGAACATGTGTTAATTGCTTTGGTCTACAATGTTTTCCAGTCTGGCAATGGGGAAGGTATGGTGACTGATATGTGCCATCTCGTCTTCTCGTTATTTCGCCGCGAAATATAACGCCGGGCGAAAAGACGCCGGGCGAAATAACGAAAAGACGAAAAAACTCCGAGAGAAATAACGACAAGACGAAAAAACGCCGGGCGAAATAACGAATTAACGCCGAGCGAAAAGACGCCAAGCGAAATAACGAAAAAAAAGTCGGGCGAAATAACGCCAAGCGAAAAGATGACAAATAGTCAAAATGCCGTGCGAAAAGACAAAACGCCGCCAGGTCATGTGGAGTCCGCCTTCGTTCATCCGAGTATCGGACCACGATTAGAAACAACTCACAAGTGCTAGGAGGTGTGGGTAGCTGTGGTAGAATATCGTGCATGCTCGGTTCCTCACATGTTGATTGCTTGGACATGATAGCGTTTTTGGTGACAATTTTATGACAGTGTGGTAAACATGGTGAAATGGTGCTGTAAATAACTGGTGAATGCCAGCGTGTTCGATGCTAGGACATGTGGGTAGATAGGTAGGCTAGCGTTCTCGGTGATGTGATGTGTAGAAGCCGGGCACGATAGCGCACTTGGTGCAAGTTGTGAACAACTGGGGCATCATAGCGTGCTCGACACTAGATGTGGGTATCTAGGGCATGATATCAGTTGTTTGTAGCTGGTGTAGGATAGCTTGCTCGGTGTTAGGAGGCGTGAGTTAGTTGGGTAGGATAGCGTCCTATGAATGCTTGGGTAGGATAGCGTGCTCAGTGTTAAGATACACTAATAGTATTGGTAGGATAGCGTGCTCGGTGTTAGGAGGAATTAGTACTTTGGGTAGGATAGCGTGCTTGGTGAGGAGTGGATAGCTGGGATTGGAGTGCGTGTTCGGAGGAAGGTTGTGTGAATACTTTGGATAGCAGTAGGAACGCCAGCCCTATGGCGTAGGAATATTTATCAAACAAGGTCACGTGATAAAATCGATAACAAAATGACATTATCGGGAAAATTGTCACTGGTCAGATTTATTCACCTCTTATTTATAAACTGTGATTATGACAAAACACAATCACAGATCATTGTTAAAGTAATAATATTCACAAACTACATTTATCGAACATAATTGGTGTACACTTCTTGTAATTCACATTAATAGTTAAAAGTATTTTTCAAAGGGATGAATTTAGGTTGTTTTAAGCTTTAAATTGGCAACAATGCGCTTTTAAATCAAAATCGATTTATTTCGTCATTTTAGAAGCGAGAATAAAAACAAATGCATGTACGCGTAGATAAATCTTTCCTCTGTCCATATGCAAATTTTTAATGAAATCGGAGACAAGTACTTTTTTCCCCCAAAATTAACTAACATGACCCACGGACGCAAAGACGGCATAATGCATATACATTTACAGACGCGACCGGGTACACAAGAAATGAAATAATTCCATTATTTCAATACATATATGTCAAATGTATGTATCCTTGCATTTCGGATTAAATTTCTGATCTATATATGCTTTTGGTTTATGCCGGAGTGCTCAAAATAGGTTTTAACAAACCAAATTGCAACGGTACGTCGGGAAAGGAAATGAGGATGGTGAAAATATATGTTGCAGTGCTAATTTTCTGAATCCGAAAAAAATAGCGGAAAAATGAAGTTTTAAAAGCGAGAATGATTTTTTTTTCAGGAAAGTGTTCATTGACATGTCTACTATTAAAAACCAAATTTTAAAGTCAATCAGAAAAAAGTACTTTTTTCCCCCCCAAAATTAACAAAGTACACCGTATTCGCTAAAATATGAACAATCAATATAAAACATGAAATTATGAAATCCTTTTTAAGAGATATATTGATTTCAACATTGTTCTGTATTTAATAAATTATTAGAGTAGAATGTTCACAGTTTTTCTCAATGACACCATTACGGTAGTATCCCTGCAACCCCGCCCCTCATCCCACCCCCACCACCCTCCATACGGTATTGATTAAGTTGTATATAGCTGCGAATGGGCAGTTTTAATCAAATTCGAATTATTTCATCATTTTAGAAGCGAGAGAAAAAAACAAAAGATGTACGCGTAAATACATCTTTCCTCTGTAGATATGTAAAATATAAAAAAAATCGGAGGCAAGTACTTTTTCCCCCAAAAAATTAACGAAGTACACCGTAATCGTAATAAAATTGTGGAATTATGAATTCATTTATAAAGATAAATCGATTTCAGCATTGTTCAGTAGTTGTTAAATTATTGATGTAGTATGTTCACAGTATTTATGAGAGCAACATTACGGTAGTATCCCTCCAATCCCGTCGGCTTCCTCCCTCAAACCCGTACACACAATACGTTGTGTATTGCTGAGAATGCGCCTTTCATTCAAATCGATTTATTTCGTCATTCTAGAAGCGAGAATAAAAACAAAATCATATAGATACATCTCTCCTCTCCATATATGTAGAATTTCAATAAACGGAGACAAGTACTAATTAAATAACTGGACCGTCCTACCCAAAGACGGCAACATTCATATTCATTTAGAAAGACGACCGGCTACAGAAACAATTAAATAATTTCGTTATGTAAACACATATATTTAAAATGTATGTGTCCATGTATTTTACACTAAATTTTTGATCTATACATGCTTTGGGTTTATGTCAGAGTGCCCAATTTATTTTAACAAACAATGTTGCAACGGTATATCGGAAAATGAAATCATGATGGCGGCAACATACGTTGCAGAGTTAATTTTCGAAATCAGAAAAAGCGATAAACTAATATAAGTTTAAAAGGCAGAAAGATATGGTGGCATATTTCTGCCACGAGATAGCTAGTTAATTATCATGATTATTTCGTGATAGTAGCATGTGTTTTTCGAGATAATAATGAATTTTCGTGAAAATCTTATAAAATGTGTAAGATAAATTCTTTACGTTATCATGTTAAATGCCACGATAATGCCCACTCCTGCCACCCTGATAGTTTCTTATCACGAATAGTTCGATACCCATATCCGGTTGGGGGTAAAAGCCGTACCGTACATTTCGTACTATAACGAAAACCTGAAATTCAGTAAGGACAGGGTAAAAATACATGTATTGAGATAGCTAATAAATGTTAACGCAACAAAAAAAAAATCATTTCTTAAGAAGAGTATCCAAAATTGTCAGAGGATATGTAGAACCGGAAGCGTATTCGTGCCTCGTCTTGTTGGGTTATATTGAATTTCTCATTTTAAACTATCTCGAGTTGTTATGATATATGTCTATATATCGATATATTTGTGTCGACAAAACACGTTGTAATTCAATAAATGCAAAACAAATACGTTGAAATGTTTCTTTATTTTACAATAAAACGTTTTTAATGAACTTAACATTTTTTTCTTCTCTGTATATCGCGTTGAAACAAAACAAATAAAAATATATCAATATAAAGGTACTCGACGTAATGAGAATTATGTGTATTACACGAGATATTTGTGGGATATACTCGAGATCTTTATTTGAAGTTATGTACAGTTTGTCGATAATGTGACATAAATATGTCGATTTAAAATCTAAAAAATGGTAAAACAAATCGAGTTAACGTCGTATTATAATTCAATCAAATTTGCACCGAAATGATTAGACCTGGTCATCCGGCCTGCTTCTGATTTCTTTGCTACGCTTTGTTTTTCGTGTATTCTGGTCTCGGACAGCCAAAGATGTATGATGTATATGTCTTACTTGCAGATATCGGTCTTGGCAGATTAGGCCGATTAAAGTACCCATAAGCGATTAGCCGACTGTATTCGCCCTTTTTGTTACGCAAATAAATGTCAACATTTGTATAACGTTAAGTTATAAATAAAGCTGCATGAGGATGGGGTGGGGGTGGGGGTGAAACATGTTTTCACTATGAATAGTGTCCTAGGCATTCAAGCTAATATTCATGAAATTCAACCACAGACAGTCTTGGGTTGCAGGGGGCTTCACCAGGACTCTATTACAAATGGTAAACTGCCCATAGGAATCCCATCTCACTCCTGACTCTCACTGGACCTTGGCAACTGGGCAGACGGTATCATGCATCTTACTGGCAAATATTGGTCTGGGCAGTTAATACAAAAAAAGCGCCCACTGTATTCGCCCGTTTTTCACGCACATAAAAGTCAACGTTTGCATAACATTACGTTTTAACTAAAGCTACATGTGGGTGGGGTTGTGTGGGGTGGGGGTAGCCGGAGGGGGTCTCATAAAAGGATAACAGCAAATTGAATTTGAATAATAACAGATAACAATGAACAGTAAATAAAATAACAATCCTGAATTTTACATTTCACGATAGTTGGTGGAGGTTTGCTTGTTTGAATGGGTTTTTACGTCATTTTCAACACATGTAAGGTAATATCGGACGGTGGATTTTTATGTGGTGGAGGCGGATCATCCGTAAGAATCGACACTTCCTCACGTACAAGTCGAGCTCCCAGTGGGATTCGAACCCGCGGTGAGAGGAGAGAAGGTTTACAACGTAACGTCGGTAGTGGAGTGGGTGTGGGAGGGGGACACTATAAATACGTAACAGACAACATTAAATTAACCAATAACAGATAACAGTTAATATTATGTCAAAATAACAGAAAAAAAGGTATAAATGTCGCTAATTACAGCATAACACAACAGTTTAGTTACACGTGTTGTCATCATGTGCTGCTTCTCACAAGTTAAAAGTAAAACATTTTAAATGTTAAAACTATTACTTAGCATGAAAATACGTCTTTAGTACAAAAACTCTCTCAAAGTCTCGCCAAAATCTCCCCAACGTTAATTGCCAGTTCAACCATCCATTTTCCCCCAGGCCTTGGTGCTGTTTCCCCAGGCTGAATCCGTGTAGCATAGCGTAGCGAAGAATTTAAAAGCATTCCGAGTGACCAACGCTAGAGTAAATCTTCTTTAAAACATACCGGAAAACGGGTATGATCGATGAATGGACAAAGTCAGTTTTTAAATTCTGAAAGAGATGGTTACGTTTACTGTTTTCTTCTGGGTAGGTCTTGATAGATAAGACCCAATAAAATGTCATCCAAACGTTGACTTTTATTTGCGTGAAGAAATGGCGAATACATTAGTCGGCTAATCGCTAGTCGGTACATTAATCGGCCTATTCTGCCAAGACCGATATCTGCAAGTAAGACATACACATCATACATGTTTGGCTGTCCGAGACTAGAATACACGAACAACAAAGCGTAGCAAAGAAATCAGAAGCAGGCCGGATGACCGGGGTGTAAATTTGATTTAAAAAAAGCGTGAATATAACTCGATTTGTTTTACCATCTTTTAGATTATAAATCGACATATTTATATCACATTATTATGGAAGCTTTAATATACCCCCCAGATGATGTGATCATTCTATAATATATGTCGTTTTAACGTAATATATAGTGTTAAGACATCGTCTTAAGATAACGACTTGGTCGCTGTATATATGCTTCTGTTGTCTTTTGTATGGTTAGATAATGAAAACAATATTGTTTGTCAATGATAATTAAGTGTAATAACAAAAGGATTTATGAATATAGATTAAAACGGCATGACCATATATAAAGGTAGTTGTTGACATGTACACGTCGACATATATCTTTTGTTTTACGGAAGATGTAATAAATTGAATGACAATAAGCGTTTTTGTCTCGCCCACGATAGTGGGTAGCGAGACATAGCAGTCACTCGATTTGTTATGAAACTTTGTCAAATGCTTTGTTGGGTACATCATCACGCCAAAATTACTAAGGTCTAGGTCATATTTTACGTTATTTTCCCAAACCTTAGCCTTGGTTAGGTAACTTAACATTGATTAGGTAACTTAACCTCAGTAAACTGTATACATGTGATTGCCTCATTTTTTTTATTTGATACTTAGTCATATGTATTGTTGGCATTGGTGGGCATCACTGAACGACACAAATTACCAAGGTCAAGGTCATATTTTGCTTATTGTCCCCAAACTTAACCTTTGTTAGGTAACTTAACCTCAGTTAACTTTATGTGATTGTCTCACTTTATGTCTTTGATACTTGGTCATATGTGTTGTTGGCATTGGTGGACATCGCTGAACGACAAAAAATGCCAAGGTCAAGGTCATGTTTTGCGTCATCAGTTTTGTTAAGTAAGTTAACCTCAGTTAACTTTTTTTTCTGATAACTTTAATTTCTTTGTTTGATACTTGGTCATATGTATTGTTGGCATAGGGAAAACCTTGAAAACTGTTCTTCTCTAAAAACTCAAAGCACAGAGCTTTCATATATAACCTGTAGTATCAGCTTATGGTTCACTACCAAGTTTGTTCAAATGATGACCCTGGGGTAAAATTCGGCCCAGGAATCACAGTTTTACATAATGTTGTATAGGAAAATCTTAAACAAATCTTCTCTGAAACTACATGAGCTAGAGGTTTAATATTACGCATTTACCATTAGTCCTCTACCAAGTTTTAAATGGCGACCCTGACGTTAAATTTGACCACGCCCCAGCGATCACTTGTTTTACATAGATGTATATAGATACAAAATGAAAAGACTTCTCCTTAGAGGACACAAGTTATAGAGCTCTCATATATTGCCTGTAGTATGAGAGGTACAGCTAGAGGTCTAATAGTGTACATGTACCATAAGCTTATGATCCTCTATAAGATTGTTCAAATCGTGACCATGGGGTCAAATTTGGCACCACCGCAGAAGTCACGTGTTTTACACAAACTTGTATAGGGAAAAACCTTAAAAGAGTTAACCACAGTAATACACTTACTGCATAAACAGATGGATACATCAATCCAACCAGTACCGGCCCAGGGTCCGTCCCCACTAGGGACATGTAGCAAATTGGAAACCACAGTTATACACTTACTGAGCATAAACAGATGGATACATCCATCCAACCAGTACCGGCCCCGGGGTCCGTCCCCACCCCTTCGGGCATAGTATACAACCCTTGTACCTGTGTCATAACTTGGAAACCTTTGAGTTCCCCACCATATAACCATATGTATGTTAAACGCAATGTGAGAATATGGACGATTCCGGAACTGCTCTGCGCGAAGTAAGAATTCTTAAAATGCCCGACGATTCCGGAATAGTGCAAGGGGTTAATCGATATAAAATATGCACCAAGTGTCGGCGCAATTTGAGAATGTTTTGCGCAAAGTACGAATTTGTGTTGGGATTTAAAAAGGAATATAGTGTTTTGAAACCTATTTATTTCTATTTACATATGCTTAATTATTTCATCCATCTGTTATAAAAGATAAAATGTATAAAAAGATATAAATATTTTGGTTTGGTAAATAACTAACATGAGCTTACTTATTGAGAAACAAGCTGAAGCCCTCAAACAATAAAGCGCGGATTTATATTACTGAAAGAAGGAGATACATTCTGGCTAAGAAAATATAAACAAGTGAAGTACAGTGGTGTAATTCACCATTTTAACTGAAATGACTTGAAGTGTCAAAGCTTTCCGGCAATTCGATTTTGAAAAATGAGGAAAAACAAAAACTTTAACCAAAAACGTTTACTAAAACGTCAAAATGCGTAGACGGACATACGGACGGACGGACAGAAGATAGACGGAAATCACCAAACCATAAGACTGGATTTGCTACGCAATGCGGCTTAAAATAAAAAGCAAAACGCGACACAGACAATAATATTTCTAATAACAGGTCAAATTGGGCATTCCATATATATTTTAGAGATTTCACTATGATCTCTATATACAAACATGAGACCCTGGTTTGGTGCCTTCGTATATACTTGCATATACAAAAGAAGTCAAATATTGAACATCTGTCAAATAACAAACACGACAATTGCTCAATAAATGCAACAGGTGTTAAAGCTACAGCTACTACTACTAATTGCATTTGCATGTTTTAATCATATTTATTAAAATATTATACTGATAAGGTATACAAATATATTAAATGTCAAACTGTCTTTTAGTTTAGAACATCTGTCATCTGCCACCTGTACTAAAAACAATCATTTACACATACCGGTTGAGAACAAATTACCAGTTTATGGTATTGCTATTAATGACATTTGAATATTTGAATGATACTTAATAAATAGTGGATAATAATATACATTTTATAGACATTGAGGAGATAAACACACGTTGCATCACGCGTCTACTTGCAATTTAAACATACGTTATTGCTTTTATATTATATATATAAAGCAACATGTTTGAGCGACAAGTTCTTCCAGCATTATTAACGAAGGCCTTTACCGTCAGTATTACAATTAACCACTAGAACCAAAACTTCCCTACTGTGTGCTAATTACTACTGTGCGCACGGAAGATTCCGGAATTGAACCGCGCATTTTGAGAATTCCGATAATGCCGCGCTTTTTAAAAAATCTTACTTTTCGCAGAGCAATTTTGGAATTGTCCATATTCTCATTTTGCGCATAACATATACACTCACTGGGCATGAACAGACGGATACAAACATCCCACCACCAGCATTGGCCCCGAGGTCCATCCCCACCCCTTCGGGCATAGTATACAACCCTTGGGTCATAGTACCTGTGTCATAACGTGGAAACCATTGAGATCCCCACCATATACACCTTAACGCGGGTGCAGGAATTTGTGATATTGCACCATCGACTGCGTGATCTCAATCTGTTTTCAGTGCCATTGTGGTCCTCTTGTTTAATATTCCACATGCTTGTAGATGGGCCGTGAATCCAACTATGACTGTGCTTGCATCTTTTGTTGCTGCAGAAGTGAATATGTCGGCATATGTATCTTGTCCAGATAAGAATGTGTGACGCAATATTTCAGTCAACTTAACGTGATCGCAACATAATTTAAGTCGTCATGCGACATTTTATGTCATCAAGTCGGAGTGTGGATGTTGTGCAAACAATATATTCAACTTATGTCGCTTTTTATTTAGTCGTCCTGGCTCGAAACAGTGTAGTATATCAACATAGATTATGTCAACATAGGATTATATATCGTGACATGTCGTTCTATTTATGGTCATAAACAACATATCATCTGAGGGGTACATTAAAGCTTCCATACAGTATCGACAAACTGTACATAACTTGAAATAAAGATCTCGAGTATATCAGATAAATATCTCGTGTAATACACATAATTCTCATTACGTCGAGTACCTTTATATTAATATATTTTTATTTGTGTTGTTTCAACGCGATATAAAGAAAAGAAAAAAATGTCAAGTTCAATAAAAACGATTTATTGTAAAATAAAGAACCATTTCAACTTATTTGTTTTGCATTTATTGAATTACGACGTGTTTTGTCGACACAAATATATCGATATATAGATATATATCATAACAACTCGAGATAGTTTAAAATGAGAAATTCAATATAATCCAACAAGACGAGGCACGAATACGTTTCCGTAAGAACCTATAAAATACAATTCCTGTGTTGATGAAGCGAGTTATAATTAAACCCTAGGCGCCTGCGTGATATCGTGATAACAAATACATTTCGCGATAGTGAAAGTAGTTCCGTCCCATACAAAACACATTAGCCGGAACTATTTTCGGTATCATGATAAAAACAAATATCATGATAAAAAAAATATTATCGTGATAGTGAAAGTAGTACCGTCCCATACAAAACACACTAGCTGGAACTATTTTCGGTATCATGATAAAAAAAAGTATCATGATAAAAAATGTTTAAGATAATTCTTATTGCGTTAACTATAGCGCTAACGTGATGACAGAAGTGGGCAGTATCGCAGCAAGTTTTGTATGATAAAATTGTTGAAAATTAAAGCGAAAAAGTAACATTATCGCGAAAAATCTGGAAATAATCATGATAATTATCTAGCTATCTCGTGGCAGAAATATGCCACCGTAGAAACAAGTATATTCTTTTAACTGTTCGTTTAAAACTGAGGGGGCGACCCGAGTTTTAAAGAAAGCAAGATTGGCGTGTGTCCCTTTAACCAAGTAAATAAATGACTGACGAGTAACCGACATGCTACTGTCAGTAACAAACATGATTTTGTGTAGACTCGAAGATTGCATAACATAAACATGTGGACATGACATTGTGTCAATGGAGCACTTGCCAGATTTGTGGTGTTGTGAAACACTGTAAGCGTGAATCCAGAAACTGCGGGTCTGTTATATACAGTTTTATATATATATTTATATATATTTATGGTCCCAGATCGCAGTCATACTCACTACTATATTGAAACTAAATACTGAGTATACATGTGCGGTGCGTTACGATCTGTAGTATTTGAAAACAGACATATTAAACATTTCCCTGAAAATATATAACGAAGATAAATACTATATTCATAGACTTATTTTTTCCTGAAAGAAAATACATGTTGGTTTTCAGCAGTTGAAATCTACTATATTCTGCGAATATTGCTACTTTGAAAATTTTAATACGTCTGTTTTCATCAAACAGCATGTTTTGTTTGTTTTAATATTATTATTTTTTTAATTTATGATTTAAAAAAAAAAATGGATGATCGCAATATGTCTTACACACCACTGTTGAATCCTGTAATTTAACAACAAGTGGTTTGGTTCACAGGCGACAGTATCTGTGAACAAAACCATTTGTTTTACCGGATTCAACATTGTGCAAGAAAATATTCATATATTATACCATTAATATTATAACATGTGTGTTGTTAGTTGTAACATATGCTTATCCTTGGACAGTGGATGTGACCTTTGACCTAAAATTCTCTCACCAAATGCACTCAAACCATGAATTTTGATGAGATTTGCTTCTGGGGAAATGGACAGTGCAGCCACTTTTTTCATAATCATTATTGGGTCACGGCGCCCTTGACCTTCAATATTTGCTATTCACGTACTGATGCTTCGTACAAAGTTTCGTCAAACTCCAACAAGTAGCGCAGACAAGATTTGTTACGGACGAACGGAAAGGCCAAATATAATCTGTCTCACCTACCACTTTGTGGTGGAAGACATAATTATAAAGACAATATTTTAGTTCATATGTAAACTTTATTAAGCAAATAATTGAGCGAACATAAACTTCAGCATTGACTCTGGCCGGTGGTGTACATGGAGTCTTCTTCCACATGACGTGCAGCCTGAAAGAAAAAAAAAGTAAATATAAGTCGAGCAGAGTATTCAATTTGAATCAGGTGTTGCGAGGGGGAGCTAGGGCATGTTACGGGGAATGGGACAGTTTTAAATTTAATTATTGTTTAACGTCTCATCAACACGTTGTTTAAGTTATTTCGAGCTGCCCTAATATACATAGGCATCCAGGAACCCTGCCCTACGCTTACTACCGATTAGATACCTATGGTTCTTTAACGTGCTTGGAGGACAGACTCCGATACACAGGACAACCCGGTTTACGATCCCGAGGCTAGCAGGACACATCGAAGTCACCCAGTGGCGCCAGTAAGACTTGAATCCGTGTTCACTGGATTCAAAGCCGATATGCTATAAACGTCCCATGACCAAAACTGAGCAAATGGCACATCAAATGAAGGGTCAATACGTAACTATTGCCAAAATATCTAAAATAGTTAAATTTTACACGTTTTGTTCATAAGATAGTTTACTTTAATGACTTAGTAAGATCATTTTTCACGGGGAGAAAACATTAATATACAATTATTTACAATTATTTATTTTCTCTCTCAAAACCTGGCGATGCCGCCAGTTTTAGAAATAAAACACGATTAAATAGTGCAGTTGAGAAGACACTTTTGTAGATGTTTGGTCTGTTCTGATGTGAAAATGTGTAAAACAGACACAAGATTTGAAATTTGCTCTGTGTCCCTTTAATAAATTGGGGACCCATCACATAGAACATAATCATATTGTAATTTGTCGATGTTAAAGGGACACACGGCAATCTTGAAGTATTTATCAAGCATTGACATTAGCATCCTCATTTGTTAACCTGGTAACATTTTAAATTTAAACCTGCTTGCATTAAAAATTAAATAAAAGTGTCAGTTTTCATTTTGTCTTCGTTATTCTATCAAATACTTAACTATATCATAGGTGCACTATTGTCAACATTAAGTAATGTGTAAAACAATTTCTTCTGAACTATTCTAATAAATAATATTAATAATTGCACAAATGCAAATTATGCAGAAAAATTGACCGAACTCCAGAAGTTTTAAACAAATAAAGACTGCCTGGTGGCCCTTTAACACAACTTGTTTTCGCATGTATCCAGTACATGTAGTTTACACAAGCTCATATGACAATCACGCTGCATTATAACTGAAAAATTGTTTTACTCTAACTTTGAACAGCACCGCGCAAGCATAACACGTGTGGTAATGCAAGCTCCATTTAAAGAACTACACAAGCGCAAACAAGTTTTGAAAAGGCTCCCACCTCCATATGATCCAATGGCATTTAAGGACTATTGGTCAGCCATCTTTGAAAAAAAAATCCAAAATGGATGGGGTATGATTAATTGAAATTTTCATCCAAATGCATATTATAGGCATGAACATTGTCAATGATATAATAAATGACATTAATGCAACACTACTGATGTGAACATAATATCAGAAACAATATTTATTTGGCAGAAATAATGCCCTATATATTCGAAAAGTTTGACGCAAGTTTACTCTAAGATGTTTTGTTTTTTATGTTAAATAAATTTGTCCATAGAATTGTCCATTTATCTAAATATGGCACACGAGACATCATTTCTAAATTAAATATGCGGTGTTATCACATCATCCACATTTCAAAGTCAATCATTGTGAAAAAAGAAGCTATTTTTTCAATGGTATGTACTTTCAAAATAATCTCAATGCTATAGTATGGTGGCACTGACGAGTTTTAATTGTCAAACTATTATAAATGGCAACTATATTTGTGGATGTATTAAACACAACTGAGTGACTGTTGTGAATAGAAACATGGCAACACTAGAGTACTTTATTATTATATTCCTATAAAAACAGCACAGACTAAATAATAACATATGAATAGGATCAAATTACCTGTTTATCCGAATGTTTCACCATACAGCATGTTTCAATTTACAATTCACCTGCATGCTTTTCATGTGTATCATGTGCGTGTGTTGGAGGCACATGGCGTATAAAAAAAATCTTCATTTTTAACAATGGTGTACTTCGAATTTTGGATGATGTGATAACATGGCTTACTTTATTTAGAAATGATGTCTAGTGTGCCATTTTTAGATAAATGGACAATTCTATGGACAAATTTATTTAACATAAAAAACAGAACATCTTATAGTAAACTTACGTCAAACTTTTCGAATATAAAGGGCACAATTTCTGCCAAATAAATATTGTTTCTGATATTATGTTCACATCAACAGTGTTGCATTAATGTCATATATTATATCATTGACAATGTTCATGCCTATAATATGCATTTGGATGAAAATTTCAATTAATCATATCCCATCCATTTTGGATTTTTTTTTCAAAGATGGCTGACCAATAGTCCTTAATACGGCTTGACATTCTGAAGTCGTCGGTATCAATTCACTTAGAGCTGCTCAAGGATTTGAGGCCTCTCTGAAAAACAACATCAATCCAATGTCAACATAGTTTATCCTTTGTTATACATAATGTAACATATTTAAAAAAGAAAAGAAAAAAAGAAGAACTAAACTGAACAAAGCATGAATACTACTTCTGCTCAATTACACGGTAGATGAAATAAAAAATATCTCTCATCATTCATTATACATGTAAAATATAATGTAGCCTGAATTGAAGATCCATTAAAAACACTTCCACTTTCACAGCATATGTCCAGCCCATGGAATAGTCCTTTCTATTGAGACACACTGGATGCAAGTGTAGTAGCTCCACCTCCTTAAACGCTTTTAAGTGAAGTATACTTTCTCGAAATTTGGCCTTTTTTTCGCAACAGAACGTATCTAGTAAATGTAAATAAATGTAAATTCAAAATCACTTCACTGTCTCAAAACTCTGCTGTACATACATATGAATCTGACCGAGATTTCAATCATAGTTTACATTGTTTCAATGGTAGTTGTATTGGGTTATGTATTCACGTGCGAGAAAATGGGATAACGTAACGATATAGAGACAACGCTAACAATTTACATTCATGCATTTGAGGGGTGGGGGTGGAGGAGTTTTCTAGTTTCTTTACCACCTCCTTGTTTTCGGTATGCAAGCTCCATCTACACCTCCCGCCCCCCCCCCCCCAACCCACATACACACACTTGGTTGGGTGCGGGTGGGGTGGGTGCGGGGGTTGCGGGGACATTGATAGCCTTTCTACTAGTAATTGTTTTATTCCACTGTATTGTACTGTTTATTAACAAACACATTTTAATGACAAAACAAATACCTTGATAATGGACCCCTAGCAGCAGACAGTAATCCCAAATCCAATTTGCACCAACATGAATATATGTCGCGTGTCAAGTTATGTCACGGTGACCTGTCATCAACACTGCACCGTGTTGACACATAATGGGACGTTATTTCGTCCGGTAAGGTATTCGTTTTTACATAATCCACGGTATGAAACACTGTACGCGTATTGTTAGACTCCATAGGTACCCGTAGTGCTCGCCGACGTAGCTCGCCGACGTAGCGCGCCCAATTTCGGGTGTAACATAATGGCGTCTGTTTTAATCGAAAAATCGTAAAATAGTCCGTAAAATACAAAGAAATAGTCCATGTTCGCGCAGTTAAAATGCGAACAGAACTGATATGTTATAGGTCCGAGGCGTTCCTACTGTAGGATAGCGTGTTGGGTGCTAGGCTGTGTGAGTATCTGAGCACGCTTTACCACCTCAGCAACCCACACCTTCTGACACCTGTGAATTGTTTCGAGTCGCCGTCCGACACTCGGATGGGCAAAGGCGGACTCCATAGAACCAGTCGCGTGATTTTGTCTTTTTGCCCGGCGTTCTGACTATTTGTCGTCTTTTCGTTATTTCGCTCGGCGTTTTTTCGTCTTTTCGTTATTTCGCCCGGCGTCTTTTCGCCCGGCGTTATTTCGCTCGGCTTTATTTCGTGGCAAAATAACGAAAATACGAGATGGTACATATCTGCCACCATAGGAAGGGGATGTGGGTATTTTCAGATACACATGTTTGATATTTTACTTACCTAATTAATGCATTCTAAAATGAAATAAAAAGTCCGGAGGATCATGCCTCCACGCCCCCCAACCATTTGGGCCTAGCTATGTTACTGCACTACATGTAGTCCGGAGTAAAGTTATATAATTCGTGAAAAAATAATAATTACTAAGTATTGAGCTTCGCCCGAAGCGAAGCCTCGAACTTTAAATAAAACAATAATATGTTGGTAAGCTTCGCGAAGCGAAGCCCACATGCCATGCTTCGTCCTGTTCTTCAATTTCGTAGCTGACCTTAGTTGACATTTTCAATTCGCACGAAGCGAGACCCCGAACATGAAAAAAAGCTTGTTCACATACTGCCATAAGCTTCGAGAAGCGGAGCCCCAAATCGCTTACCAGTTCATATATTATAATAATTTTATGACAGTGTGGTAAAGATGGTGAAATGGTGCTGTAAACGCCAAAATAATGCCGAGCGCAGCGAGGTGTATAACAACAATTTAACAAGATGTGTGTATCTTACAAAAGGTTTAATTATTTACAGTTGTAGTCCCCGTCATCCAAACACGCACAAGATGATTGCGAGCGCAAACGAGAGTCTGGTCTCAATTTCATTAAAATGTTTAAAGGAATATTTTAAATATCGCTTCATAATTTATAAATGGGCTGGCGTGTCCTTATAGTCAACCGCTGAACTTGAAATCCGGTGAACCCGGGGTGAAGCCTCACCATCGCCACTGAGTTTCGTCTTTGTGTTCTTCTCATTAGCCTCGTCCGTCTGATGTGGACGTATACTGGGCGGTTTTGTATATTGGAGTCTATCCTCCAAGCACGTTAGTTTAAAGAACTATATATACGAATATATTCGTTATAGTTTGTCAGGTTCCAGATTCCTGTGTGATCTCCTCTCTCGAATAACGAATAATGTGTTGATGAGTCATTAAACAACATTCAATTCATACCCTACATATTGAATTGGCTTATCTTCAAATAACAAGGGCGAACCAGAGGCTATCATCCCACCCAATACCATCACACACCTAAAATTCGACAAACAATGTTAGGCTATGCTTGTCATATTGTAAGGGCCTCGCACGGGGTCATTATCATAGGATTTAGCAATTAAATGTTTTCAAAATGTACTAGAATTCACATTATGTCATGTAGAAAACAAAGAAACTTCGGTAAGAGTAAGGGTATGGGCCTATACACGTATCATTCCCTCTCTCAAGGGCGGCTCTAAATAATCTATAATGTTTGATGAGCCGTTAATGGCATTCATATGAAATTCTCAGATAATAATATGCATGTTGAATATGACCACTCAAACTTAAATTATTAAAACACGAAATTTAAAAAAAAAAAACTTTTAATTTGAAATGAAACAACAGGCCTAGATATACCATATATTTAAATAAAAATTGACAACATATATAAATCATTCATCCAGTTTTATTAAACCAATATAAATAATTGTGAATTTCCCACTTCGCTGTACCCTCTTTCTCCGCTAGCTTGACCCCTGAACTATTAATATTATGTTCAGTAATTGTCCAACATTTTTCCAGCAGCTGTGCTGCAATTTCTTGTTTCAAATACAAACATTACAAGCGTCGCAAAATCTTGACAAATCTTCGGGACTGAGATACTGCGTTCGCTAAAACGATGTATCCGGTCTATGAGCGATAGCATAATATAGAATGGGCACAGAGTTACGTATTGCTATTAACATATGGCGTGATGGTACCATAATTTATGCGCATAAGATATCATCATGTAGCTCTTGTTATTGTTTTTAATTCAAATGCAAACAATCTCACATGTTATCTATGGTCAAATTATAATGGGAACACTATAAACATCCGTTTTAACAATTAAAAACGCTTACATGACGCTGAAAACACGCACTTAAAACAAACAACAATTACAAGAAAGAATAAACGCAAAGTACGCGACACCGCAAAAATAAAAGGGTTGACGATCAGTAGGGAAGCAGCCTTGATATGTTCCTACATCTATTAAAAAGTTGGTAACGCATGGCAACGAAAAGTAGTACGTCATCTTTCGGCAACGTCAAAAAATAATTAAATGTCCGCCATTTTGGATTTTTTAAAACACATAATTTGGAAGGTTGTGACAATTTTGATGATGAAATTTCAGTTCCGCTTTAAGTTTCGTGTTTTTCTGCTGTACCGACTTTTTTTGTTAGAAGCTCTACTGCGTGATAAATGCAGACCCGCCTTGAGGGGCGATAACTCTAAGAGATGCCATTTTTAGAATACGTTTAAAATGACAACAATCATGTGTTTTTTATTAAATAAAATACGAGGAGATACTTGAATTGTTGTTTTAGCTCACATATTACATGAATTTTGCTGCATGTCACGAAAAGCATGTTATTTCTTTATCAAAAGTACACGAAAATACGAGTTGTTTGACTCGACTGTATTTTTTTGACTTGACTGTCCTCGCAAGAACTGCAGCAGGCGCTAATTCGATGGAGCGGGTAGTATTGGGCACCCTCTCATATGTGGAAAGTGTACATAGCAATCGCTACTGTTCAAGATGGGAGTTGGGGTGGAGAGAAGGAGTGGGAGGGCATCTGAGCTGAGATTTAAAAGGATGCGCCCCATCCACTTCCCAAACTAAAATCATGAAATTCTGTTTTGAAAGCTCTTGCAAGCATACATTTTTAATCATATTCAGATAATAGATTTGTTGCTATGTTTTTGAATAGACTGTCCAGTGTCTAATTGTCATCCGCAACTTGGCGCAGTCAGTAGCGCAGCGGATTTGTAACCGGAGATGGTGCCACTGAGTTTTGTCGGTGTGTTCTTGGGCAAGACACTTTCCCTTAGCCTCGTCCGTCGGATGGGGATGTAAACCGGGCTCCGGACTCCTCCGAGCATGTTAAAGAACCATAGGAATATATTTGATAATAAGAGTAGGGCACGGTTCCCGGATTCCTATGTATCCTTCCCCTCTCTCTGTGGCGGCTCTAAATAACCTGTACTATGTTGATGAGCCGTTAAACAACATTCAATTCAATTCATCCGCAACTGCACTCAGCACTGTCATGTGTACTGTAGCTGTCCCATGCTAGTATCATGAATCAACCGTGGACTACATCACCCACACATAAAAGGGTTTGAGGGGATCTTACTTGTATTAGTTTAAATATAGACCATTTGCCGGTTGAAACCTTAGATGAATTTTCTATCAGACAGAAACACTGTCGTAATACTTATTCAATCATTCTGATAGTATCGAAGGAAAGAAAAGAAGGCCATTTTTTTACTTTATATTTTTAAAGTTGAATGGTGTTTATGTCATTATAGCACATTTTAGGCCATATTTCCTGGGTAGAACCAGTACTGTATACTTCTGCAATCTGTAAAAATCGACACTTTATCACCTACAAGTTGAGCTCCCAAATTTTAAAACGGGCACGAAAAATGTATATTGACGAAAAAATAAGAAATTTTCAAAAAAAGGTAAAACAGGTAATGATCTTCGACTACTAGCAATTTCAACAATATTTAAGAATATACAATTTTTCTACCCGTTTTGAAACATTGGCAATTTCGAAGAAAACAAAAACTAGTTTTTTTTCGATCTTCGCATTTGTACTCCGATTTCCGACTATGGTATCTCAATAAAACCTGTCAACACGATTGTTTGATGAATCTCTGACATAATAATTGACTTCCGATATGATTTGTTTTCTTTGCCATCTAGTATAAGCTTTAAACTAGTGTTTTTAAAAGAGTACTATAAAATACGCGCATCTGCACGTGCTTGCAAAATGGGATCTACGTTGCCACCAACCTCAATTATTTAAGTTTGAGTTGTGCGGACCAGGCACGTGAACTGATTCAGCTGCGCCCCTACTGGATAGGGTACCGCAATGATACAGCCAGTGGCAAAAAGAAAACCGGGAGCTTAAACCAGGTTCCAAGGTGGAACAAACCCAACTCTTACCATATTGTCATCCCAATATTACTGAAAAGTGTAAATAAAGAAATCCACGCCAAGCGCTATTCTCTGATAAACTGGGCAGCATTATTAGGCAATATAAGTATACCACAAAGACGATCATATATAAACGATATAAAAAAAAAACCGTATAAAGCCACAAAGCAAGTCTCCAGCGACTTTGCAGAAGCCATAGCAACACAAGAATAAACCGCTAAGGGCAACACAAGACAAGCTTGAAGACAAACGTTTAACGCTACCATCCATATCAGGATTAAAATTGACGTCATTATCCACACTCTGTCCGGTCTTCGTGCAATCTAAGAGGAAAGCATTGTGGCGAACTGTAAATGCGGAATTTCCGAAACCACTAACAGGCAGTGAGTTGTAAAATATATGATTTGGTCACAAGCTCTCTTGATAAACTTTCTTATACGCTTAATAAAGATTGTATGAAAGTGATCATGAAAAAGGATCTTACGATTGGTTTTCTCTTTGGCTGCAACTGCTGTGGTTGTTCAATCCAGTTCTGGATACATCCTGAGGTTTTTCGAATTATGTTTTTTATATATCTTTATGGTGTATCGTTTCCTAATTTCTCTGGATGTGGACTTTATTGTTAAAGATTTCCTTTTTGGTGGGATGTACTTTATTTACACTTTCTTGTCATTTGGGCGCTGAACACAGGATAATAGCCAGGTTGTGTACACTTTGTATCGAGTTAAGCTAACCGGTGGACCATATTGCCTACTGACCGTTCCAAGTCGGTAACCCTGTATTCAGCACTCTTTGTGGTGTGTGTTTTCTTTTTCATTGAATAGTTAATTGTGGTACAGTGTGGATCTACGGTGCCATTGCGTTTGGGTGCTGTGATTTTTATAGGGCCCTTTTTATCATTTACGAAATATCATATTTTAAAAGTAGGTCAGGTTTACGATAATAACATTTTACAAGTTTATGGTAACGGTAGCGTTGACGAAATAGCTTTTTAGTTATACAAATTTTACAGTGTTTGTATCCTCAAATCGACTGCATGCTCTAGAAAAATGTTGGGAAACATAAACCACATAAGAAATTGCAGTCTGGTTTGTTTCCTCTCAGATACGCGAACGTCTACCATCACACACATAGGAATATAAATAATTCAATCGCCGTGCCAATTACAGAATTGTAACACGTTAGGTAAGCTTAAGTATTGTGCATGTTATGTTTAAGGTTCCTCTCACCTGCCCAAAATGAAAAAAAAGGAAATTAGTTGTATATGTGGTTTTGTGCATGTTTTACATATCGTTTTAAGAGTCTTGGAACAAAGATTTTGAAAATAATAATGTTTTTGCACAATTTTTTTATTATTATTAATATTTTGTAAAAATGTAACCGGCATCATACGACGGAAGCTCAAGTTCTTTTTATTTTACGGCTTTGGAAAAAATAATTGTGAAGAAGTCAACTTCAATATCTACCTCAGGCAGTGCCGTTTGAATTTTGTCAAAATTTAATGTCACAATACCCATAATTTATAAAAAATAAAACACCTATATTTTCAAATGTATTTACATATTTGGACTATTTTTACCATTGTCATTTCTATCTTCACGTGCATGCTTGCACGGGATATTATAAAAGTTTGACAGCTAGCTGGATATGAGTACGGTTTTATGAATGTTTCATACTGATCGGGAGGCGATCGCATAAGCAACCAACTTTAACTGATGAAAAAATCATATGGCTACCTTGCTTTGTCAAATGCTGTATAGAAATTGTCCATATCAAGAAGAAAATTGCAATATTATCATCTTTTTCGCGATTTCGGAAGTGCCAAATAACATACACCGGAAATTATAACCGAAAAAGTAGGTCCCACGTTGCAGGTGCACGTCGTAAATGTGACAATATTAAAGGATGTAGTAACTGTGTAATATTTATACAAAATTAGGATGCGTATGATCTAAAACAGGGTCGATATATAAATATTAATGTATATCGACCCTGTCTAAAATAAATACGGAAATAGAAAACTTTATTAAATTTAAGAAAAACTCCCCATCTTGAGAAGACTATTTCTGGCGTAAGAATACAATTTCGCCAAAACAGAGTGAAGCCGGAAAATTATTGTAAACAAACGTCGGCGAACCTATAAATAAAGCGACATCTTATGTCCGATCAAAAAACAGTATTGACGTTAAGGTTAAATATAACAAGGATGATATATTGCATGTTCATCTTTTACTAGAAACTTCACTTAAACGCGTGTATTTGGTTAATATACATCACCACTGTCTAGGGCAGAAAATGGCGACATGCAGTTCAACACGAGGTCACTTTCGATGTCAAAATACGTAACGTTATATTAGGTGGCATGGGATTTTCGGCTAGGCACAGCCTTCAGTATATCTTAACAACTTTATTTTCATCATAAATTTTCATTTATTTCCCATTTTGAAGTAACTTGAGTCTCCGTCGTATGATGCCCAAAATACGGTTACAATTTTGCAAAATATTTATCAAAAAAAAAAATTGCTTGCAAAAAAAAAATATCATTTTCAAAATGTTGGTGCAAAGACCTTTAAAACGATATGCAAAAACATGCACAAACTCTAAAAAAAAAAATCACCTAAAAAAAAACAATTTACTTTTTTTTTCATTTCGGGCAGGTGAGATGAACCTTAATAATACTACAGAACTACTTGATATCCAGTGGTCGACACATACTTAATGTGACTACATTGATTAGTTTTACTAATTGTATATGATAAATCCTGTACAATTATTATAGTGTGTTTAGTTTTCAAGTCATGTTCAACATCGTTACTAGAAGCAATTTTACCAAGACTTTGTGTATTTAGTATGGTAGCGGATTTCTGCCAGTTCGTTCTTTTGGGGAGAAAATTAACAACGTTTCAGGGTCGAAAGAACGAAAAACAAACATATAGTTGAATAGTTTCGGGGACGAAAGAATATATTTTCAAAGCATACAGTTGCGTGGTTTCGAGGTCGAAAGAAGGAACTGACCAAATATTATTCTTTCGGGGTGAATATTTTTGTTTTTACAATGAAAATTAGTGGAAATAAACTGTAAATGGTGATGTCGCATTGAAGAAAATGATATTGATACGCCTGTAACACTACCAGACCCTTTAATAAGTAATAATAATAGTTTAATAACAAGTAGTATATCGCAGTTAATAGTAATTTACCTTATATTCTACAATTTGTGATAGCTCTCTTTAATAGTGGTATTGTAGTAGCTTACTCAGGTATATAGTAGTAGGCGGGGTATAGTGTTAGACCAATTGAATAAATGTGTCGAAATCCAATAAGATAATTGCACGTGAATGCAGGTATATATTGGAATGTTTTAGTAGAGTTCTGGGAGAGTCTGAGATAGTCGGAGGTTGTTAGATATAATCTGGAGAATGTAGAGAGATTAGTTGGACAGTAGAGTTTGATAGAATTAATATACCTTATACGATCAGAAATTAAAATGGGGTAGTTTTAAAGATTATTAAAACGTGTATTTAAGAGTCTGGACTTGTTAATTATTAATGCCCTGGTGACATAGTGTTACACGCCGCTATCTGACCCTTATACAAGTTTAGTAGTGTAACGTACTAGTTCTTCTTCAATCAACGGTCATGCACTATGTGACAGCACGACAGCCTCCAGAAATCCTTGCGGATTCGTTTCTAATGCTTCTTTATGACTTAAAGATGAACATTGTCCTAAATCAACAAATCCGCAGTTGATATGTTTTTAATTATTAAATATCATTATAAATACGATATTGACTATGCTATTGATGTATGTTTAGTGAAAATATGTTTTTAAAGATAAAAATCGAAAAGGCGAACAGGCATTGCTAAAAAATCGAAGGGGGAAAACTCTTCCTCGTGTAACCGGAAGTGACGTCATTGGGGGGAAAAAATCAATACATAGGGAAAGCATGCAATACCAGTATAGTGTGTATGAAAATGTCGTAATTGAACTGTTTTTTATCGAAATTCCGACAGTAAGTCACCGGCATCACCGCATATCTTGGTACATATACACTACTCAACTTTTATAATCGATAACCCAGGTTTTTTGAAAATAACACAAATACTAAAAGCTGGAAATCACCGAAACACATACCAATAATTTATAAAGTTTATTAACAATGTAATTTGAAATCATTTTTTCCAGATTACATTGTTGATAAATTTAATAAAATATTGGTATGTGTTTCGGTGATTTCCAGCTTTTAGTATTTGTAATATATCAGTAATACTAATACAACGCTCTCCACGTGCCCTCAACTAACAATATACCACACACCGACTAATCAACTATTGCGGTGCCCCATTGAAATACAGCCTAATTAGGGTACAAACGTCGGTATATGACAAAAGCACGCACCATTTAGGGAAACAGTTTTATGACACATTTCCTGTTTAGTGCAATTCCGTGAGCGGTGTAATACCGCCGCGGCGAGCCGCGTACTGCACAAGACGGATATATGATGCGTGGGAAACTAGTTTATCGCGCACAAAGAGATAAACATAGCCAAATGTATTATGAGCACGATAGTATGTATTATGTACATGTAAAGATCGAAACAACAGACCCATCAGATCAAATTTACCATAATATAAAAAGTATATCTTGCAAGGCACTTATTTTACTGATTGCGGAGCTAAGAGCCGTTATTCTTTTGCCATAAAACATTACTGAACTAATATTATAGGTAGTAAGTAACATTATCATTTTTCTGCCTTGTATTTTGTCATATTTGTTTTTAATCAAGAGACAGATATATGTAGACGGACGGCGATATATAAATATATATAGATCTATAACACTATTAGCAGAAGAGGGTATATAGTTAAAATATAAATAAACCTACAAAATATATATTCAAAAAAAGACACAGTGTTTCTTCCGCCGGATTCATTTAAATTTATATGCTGAACCTTTTTTAGCAATCTTTTGAAAAAGACGGCTACATTATATTAGCGCCGTCAGCTCTTGACTGATTCGCGTAAGGAAGCATGCTTCTAATTCAACAGCTAAACAATCACGGTGTATATAAAGACTATACACCTTTCTACAATTTAGCGTACGTATACCCGATGAAGTGCTAAGATATATATAAGATATATTTTTATGTTATCTCATTAATTAATTTACTCCTCACCGCTGAATCACCAAATAAAATTTGCTCGGAGACGGCGGGGTTAGGCACTTCTCATTTTTGTAATATTGTTGCAATTAATTGGTACCGCTGTTGTTTTTTTAATCGGCATGGCCGTCTGTTCTCCAATTTCAACGAAAAAGAAACCAAAGGATGGACTTCCCACGAATCCAACTCAAAATGTTACTACAAACTCGCGCGTCTTTCGAAGGTTCCCACTTTTTTGACGAGACGGGCGATTTTCGTCGGCAGCGGTCCACCCAGACTTCGAATCTTAATCATTAACCTGATTTAGAACACGAAAGAAACTGATATTATTATATTGTCCTTTTGTATGCACACGTTTGCGCCCAGCAACAGCACACGGCATTTTTAACACGTACCATAAAACGCAATCCTACATAGACAATGCAGACTTATTGCGGAGCCGCTAATCGCTTAGTACCAATGACGTCACAGGTCTCGTGACACTTACCTGTCTTCAAAAAGGGCGAAACACGGAGCACGTGCGCTATGATGTATATATATTTGGCTACTGTGACAAAACGGGACAACCGTAATATTTGAACAGATTGTATATTATATACATATATTTCAGATTATATGCTCAAAAGACACGCTATAGTTCACCTTTAAGAGCCTTGTCTTTCTTGTGGATAGGATGTGCATGAAAAGTACTCCAACACCACGATTGTGGACTTGGGATGTTATGACGTTTTACATAACCGGTTAAATAAAAGTTCCAACGTAACGTAATTCGGTTTGAATTTCTATCACTATTTACTAAGTAAGAACATGCTGAAACTATTACAATCTGTTTAATAAATGTTTCCCTCGAGAAATATTCATATTTCTACATCACTCGATGACACAAAAGCCATATTCATAAACGTATTTCAATAAAAATATTGCAGTTATTTCCGTGATTTCATACATATGTACTTCTTTTCAACAAATTCGCATAAAAAAGTTGAAGTAATTCCTAGCTTTATATTCAAAATGGATCTAAAGTATAATGAATAAACACAATTTCAACATGCAAGTGTTCGTCGTACTCTAAGAGCTGGTTCATCAGTCATAACATTCAGTATAATGATACGATCACTTTCTGGATTGGTAAGTAGATAAATACTATTTATATAGCTAAAACACATACTAATCTACCGTGCGTATGATACCTTTATACATGATATTAGGGGATAAGGTCGCTACTTCAATAGAACGTTTTCTTAAATGATAGCTCCAACAACAAGATTTTGTTTTCAACCGTGTCTTGCCTCTTTATTTAATTCTTTTTAATTTCAACTGCATGCTGATGTTTGTTCATTTATCATTTTTGTTCAAATTACTTTTTTAATGGTTACTGTTTTGATAGAAATGTAGTGTGCATAAATAGAGGATCTTACATGAGTACTCATTCAACGATTTGGCAAAATGAAATAAGGCGAGGCTCTTGCCGAGCATTATATCATTTTTGCAAACGAGTTTAATAAATTCAATAATGAATGAGAACGAATGTTAGATTTTTTTTATCACATGACTCACATATCGACTTTTATTGCATTTTGCCTGTCGCTTTAACACACCGTAAGTTATGGATACAAGTAGATACAAAAGTCCACCAAGAAATCATGGTAAGAAATGACATCCTCACAAGTTGTCATTGGTGTTATCTATTTGGCATTGGAACCAGCTCTGTGGCATTGGAGCTATCTCTTTTTCTTTTCTTCTTTTTTAAAGTAGTGTATTTCTCAACATGAAAGGTTTTCCGTATGTTCCTTTGTCAGAGGCAATATACGGACACCAATTGGCTGATATGTGATATGTTCATGTCACTCACTTGTTTTGTGATAAAAGGCATTTTTGAGTATTTAAGGCCTGTTTTCTGGCTGAAATGACTTTATTGACTTGTTTGTGATAGCTAGGAACCATTTGCATGGTTGTATGATGATTTTATTTATCAACTTGAAAGTTTTGAAAGTGAAAGTAGAACACATTTAAGAGGTGCCGAATGAATGCAGTTTGTTCACGGTGCCATCAAAGATCAGAATAATTTTTTTTATCAGAATAAGCGTAAAATAGGCACAACTATGACAACAAACTCGGTGACGACCGATAATATTGCGGAAAAAACTGCAGTGTTCGAACGGACTTAAAGTCCCTTGGGGTAATGTAGGCATCTTTCGAGAACAAATTTAAAGCAATGCTCAACTATGACCTCGCGGAAATGCATTTCCGGATTTTTCATATTAAGGCAAATAAAAAAATAACGAAACAAACCGACCATGTTTATCTTTATTTTTGGCGTTGGAATTATATTAGAAGTGGCATTGGAGCACGTTTCAAGTAACTTCACGTGGTGGTAGCTCCACTGATATATAGTATAGTGTATAGAGCAGATGACTGTCCTTTCTCGTTAACGTTCACATTCAAACGGGAATCAACAGGTAAAACTATATGTATATGAATCGACATGAGTGTTGACGTATATGTGACACATTTAGAAAATGTGCATACAACGTACATGCTTATGCATCTGAACAAGTAACATGTAATGGAATAGCACTTACAAAAGCGTAATATTAGCATGACAGATAAAAATCCGCATGAAATTGATTCCTTTGGATCTAAATAAATTGACAAATCATTATTTATTGATTTTGGACTTGATTAAACACTTCGGCAGCTTTGATCAAAAGTTCAGCCCACTTGTTTTCGTTTTAACAAGCAACGTTAATCAAACTCTAGGGAAATCGAAACAACATTATACAAGAATGGCCAATAATCAACAAGTCTAATCTATGATCGGCATTTGACTACCATATATGTCATTATAGCAGAATTCAGAACCATCTATTGCGTAAAATCTATAACAATTTATAATACGTTCAAGCTTCGAATTTAACAATTAAATTGGTGGCCAACATCTGTACAGGGTTTCACGAATTATTATTCAACAAAGACTATAATTCCGTCTGTTGTTCGGATGATATATTGAATATTGACCCTTTTCAGTTATGGTTAATCTATTTATCCTTAAGAAATTCAAATCAACAAAGCTGATATCTCTAAACTATTTCTGATATTGTGACTTCTTTTATTGATTTACAGCTCCAGATTGAAATGGAGAAATATTAAGCAAAACCCTTGAAAGGATAGATTATATCAATGTCGATACAGTTAATCATCCCTATTT
Source organism: Cyrtodaria siliqua (assembly GCA_037043455.1). Classification (NCBI taxonomy): domain Eukaryota; kingdom Metazoa; phylum Mollusca; class Bivalvia; order Adapedonta; family Hiatellidae; genus Cyrtodaria; species Cyrtodaria siliqua. The sequence goes on from JAWPHD010002709.1 coordinate 52,572, forward strand.
CCCGCTTAGACGGAGTTGAAATCAGAGCAGCAGTGTATAGGGTATTTGTTTCTCAGCTAATGCTTTTAGTCGAATTAAAGACTTTCGTAACCATTGTACAACTTAAAAGCTACTTCATCATAACTTCGGAAAACCTTTGCAAAATTATATTATCTCGTATCTACTTTTAAAATATAAAAGCAATGTTTTAAACTCTTATGCGACAATGACTATTACAGCCTGACTTCTTTGGTTATGTTATTTAGGAACTTCCTAAGATCCTATGCCATAACCACGTTCATACTTGTAAGCGTTATACAACTTGTTAAAAAACAACTTGTTAAAAATGTATTAAAGCAGGTTATGGCAGCGCACTGCGAGTTTAGTGATATACTAGGGTATACTCATTTATTTTGATGCTTTCTTCTTTGAGTGTGCGATGACTATTTTTGTCATTCAGGATGTCCGCCAATGCCAACAATACATATGACCAAGTATCAAAATAATAAAGTGAGGCAAGCACATAAAATTAACTGAGGGTAAGCTATCTAACCAAGGTTAAGTTACCTGACCAAGGTTAAGTTTGGAGGAAATAAGCAAAATATGACCTTGACCTTGGTAAATGTTGCCGTTCAGCGATGTCCATTAATGCCAACAATACATATGACAGCATCAAACAAAGAAAATGAGGCAAACACATACAGTTAACTGAGGTAAAGTTATCTAACCAAGGTTAAGTTTGGGGAAAATAACGCAAAATACTACCTTGACTTTGGTAATTTTGGCATTACGTGATGTTCCTTGACCCAACCAAGCATCTGACAAAGTTGCAGAAAAATTCGAGCAGCGGTTGTTGAGATATAATTGATTTGAAATGCGGACGCCACCACCGGAAAAGTGACTGCTATGTCTCGCTACCCACTATCGTGGGCGAGACAAAAAGCAAGGTGTGTGACATCACAAATACAATAAATGACATTACAAATGACAATATGAGCGATCAGTGGCAAAAACGCCGATGGGAGTTAAAACCATTTAAATGTATTCCGATATATAAGTCAAATACCACACATGTGTTATGTAATCATTGAATGTTCAACAATTAATACTTCATTTAAAATCCTTCCAAATAAATCGTGGGCTCGTTATTGCTGCAATCTGTCTCATGAGAAAAATGGTCCTTTAAAGGCCACAGCATCGGTTCGTCTTTGATGTTTGTCTATGTTCGTTCCTGTCGTGCCCTTAATGGTTTATTCTCTTGTTGCTCTGGCTTCTGCCAAGTCAATGAGTACCTTCATTGTGGCTTTCTAGGCTATTGTGTTTTTTTTGTATTATATTTACACGAACATATTTGTGTTTTACTTATGTTGCCTATTGATGCTGCCTTGTTGGTTAGAGATTAGATCATGGCGGGGATTTCTTTATTTACACTGTCCTGTTTTAATGGGATGAAGTAGGGTAAGTGTGAGGTTTGGTGCACCCTAGAACCGGTTTAAGCCCCCAGTGACCTTTGTTGCCACTGACCGTTCCAAGGCGGTAGCCCTATTGTCAACCCTTTTGTGTTTGTGATGTCGTTTGCATTTTTTATTACTTTTTCCTTCTAGTTTGTCTGTTTCCGTGTTTGTTTTTGTGTTTTGTGGTTGACTGTCGTCCTTGAATTCTGCTTTCCCTGTCCGATATTGTTATCTTCCCTAGCTCACGCACGTAAGCGATATTCATCCTGACAATTTGACCATCAATAACACGAACACTTGTGCGCTTCCTTCCGTTCTATTTTGTTGTTATGAAAAGAAATATAACAAGATCGGACAGGGAAAGTAGCATTCAAGGAGGACAGTCAACTTTTGTATCTGTTGTCAACAACATCAAATCCCCAAATTATACGTTGATTGGTAGTATCTGGTATATAAATACTGAAAAGTGGAGCCCTTGGAAGGAACAAACACAAACAAGAGAGAAAAGTAGCAGACTCGGTTTTATTGAGTCTATTCGTGAGGGGTAAAGTGTAGTACCTCTCACGCTGCTTCCTAGCACCGGCTTAAGCGATATTCTACTTTAAATCCACAAAGATTGGGATTGGTGATCCCAAAGGATCAGTAAGTAATAACACTACTGATTTGTAGTCGGGGAGACTTTTTACGGCCACCACCCAGCTCTAAATAAACGCTAGTGTGAATGTCAATAAATAATGCCTGGTGTAATACTATATGTTATCAATATGAAACTAATACTTCGCTTCAAGCACCCATATCTCGACTTGTTATTTAGCGCTTGATGAGTTTGTGTGTGCGCGTTTGTTATTACGTAATGCATATTTAGTGTTAAAAATGCTACAACATTCCAATAAATAGCCGTGGTCTAGTGGTTCAGCGTACATCCTTCAAAACTTGCAAGTGCAAGGCTGTCGTTCAAATCCCGTTCCGAGCAACTATTTTTTATCACATTTATTCTGAAGCCATATATTTATCGATGTAAAATAGTAATAAATAAAAATATAAAATTTTACGCATCGTTACTGCTTATATACCGACTTTTGGGGTGTTCGTCGATTTTTTAAAGTCCAGACTCTATTGTGCCCATCGCGTCAGGTTTACCCTGACGTGTTCGTTGGCGGACGGACTATAAACCTTAGAATTACACACACTCACATTGTTCGTCGATTTGAAACAACTTCACACGTGACTCATTCATATTCATGAGTTATTCCCAGTCAAAACTGTGTAGCTTTAAGCCATTCCTTTTTATTCGCCTATATAGACCCCAGTGGACCACCGTGGACCACCGTTTAGCCTTTGTAGAAGCTCCCGCGGACACAAAAACTCATCGGCCATATTCCTTACGTGTCCCAGTACCTTTCCGACGACCATAAGCACATGTTTACAACGGTTTCAAGAATCTCAATATCCCAGGACGCCATTTGCATTGAGGATGCCGGAAGTTGATAGCAAGCCCGTTAAATTATCTTACTAGATAAAATAAATTGGATTTAATATTGAACCAATGAAATGGGAGCGACTGGTAAAGTAATGATGTCATGTTGTTGTTGTATCATGAATAGCGTCCTGGGAAACTGAGATTCTTGAAGACGTTGTAAACTTGTGCTTGTGGTCATCGGAAAGGTACTTGGACATTATTTATTGCACGGAAAAAGGTATATTGTGCGTAAGGAATAGTGCCGATGAGTTTGTGTGTCCGCAGGAGCTTCTACAAAGGCTAAACGGCAGTCCACGGGGGCTTATATAGGCGAATATTGAACGCACTGGCTTAAGGAGTTGATTGCAGCATATGCCACTCTGTGGGACTTCAAAAACTAACAATTCAGCTGTTGTTTTGAGATGCATGCCTATATTTTCGGATTTCCTCGATGCTTACCTTCTATTTTTAATAGACATATAAGACATATTTTTTAATCCGGTATCTGTGAGCTCAAGTACACAAATTTCGTTCACAAATATTCCCAATGCAAAACAATCGTATGAAGTTTATTGATATATATCATATGTATACATATTGTTGCAGCTTGTTATGAAATTTTATTCTTTAATCTTATAGAAATATTCTGAACAATGGTTGGTGAATTCAAGACCGGGTGTTAAGACATATACTGAAGGGATAAAGAAACGCAGGGTAAACTTTGAAGATGATTCTAGGTAAGATGTCGAGTATAATGTTCAATATTTTTAAGTAAGAATGAAGATTAATGCATGCAGAACAAACTTCAAAAACAATGATTTGTGTCTGGTAAGTGATTTAGGAGTAATTGAAGGGAATTGAAGCGGACCCCCTGTAATCTGAAATCGAAATGGACTGATTGTTGGAACTGGCTCGTCAATACCGGGTATGTCCCCCGTTCGCTCTCTCCACAGCCCTAATTCTCCTAGGCATGGAGTTCATGAGTGAGTTTATCCTCCTCATTGGGATGTTGGCCCACTCTTCCAAGAGGGCTGCTCTCAGTTGGGCCAGAGTAGCAGGGGGAGGCTGGCGTCGTCGAACCCGCCCCTTCCAATCATCTACCAGTGCACCGTCGTTTTTAAGTACAAAAGAAAAGCTTAGACTCCTTGCGATGCATTCTTGTTACATCTAGCTTTTTTGGTCTGTTCAGTCTCTGGTTTGATAGTCAGTGAAGTGCTTCCTCAAAGCCATTCTACTTTATTTGTTTGTATGGTGTTTTAAGTCATTCTCAACACATGTAAGGTTATATATGATGGTCGATTTTACGGTAGAACCAGTACTGTACACCTCTCGCCCTCCATAAGAATCGACACTTCCTCACTTACAAGTCAAGCTCCCAGTGGGATTCGATCCCTCATCGGTGAGAGGCGAGAGAGTTTACAACGCAACGTCGTTAACCCCTCGTCCATGGAGACGCTGTCAAAACCATTATACATAATTCTTTAAGGAATACAATATTACTTTTAACATTTCCGTCAGCTTTTTAATCGTGTTGGGTTACATACTAATAGCGACTAATAATGGTTTTAATAGGCTTATTATCATTAATACTACTTGTTTGAACTGTGAACAAATTGAAAGGTGCGCAATTGATACTTGTTACAGAGCAATGTCATGACATGTTTACAAACTATCTGGTTTTGTATTTAAGCTATTAATGAAACTCATCTGCTGAGAGTAATTGAAATCTGGAGTTTGTTTTCCCTATAGTGGACATTATTATGTATTTAAATACCAACCAATCTAGATATGCTTTACGTTTGAACCTGATATGACGAGGAACTCCTTATTTAGCGCAAATAATTGAATTTCAGTGCCAGTTAGCCTTGACTGGTTTTGTTGTAGTGCTGTTTTTACATGCGCGATCGAATGCCTTTTAAACGAGTATGAAAGGAGAGATTAAGACAGCTAAACTTATGCATTGGCGGTATTTTAATTATCTTAAAGGCAAAGAAAAGTACACACAATGAACACCTCACATCACATAGCGTTCTGCTATTTGTAATACGTAAACACATGCATTAGCATGCAAACCATTGTGGTTGTCTGTCGCACATTTTCATTTTATTTCATCAATAATTTGCACACCAAACAGTTTGTTAAACCATTGTGGTTGTCTGTCGTACATTTTCATTTTATTTCATCAATAATTTGCACACCAAACAGTTTAATTGTTTGACATCACAAAAAAAGAAACACCATTTTACAAAATTTTCTTGTATAGTGATTTCTTGATTTTTTTCAACTTTGGTATAACTGACCGAGGTAATTATACATTCTGTATACGAGTGTACACTAAAATGGAAATAACTTTGTCCTAAAAAAACTATTGTGTTTCTCGAAGATTGGTATTATACTGCTTGCACTTTTCATACTTGTGGAATCTGTGTTGCTTTATCTTCGACAATAGCTATCACAGAGTTAATTCTAGGTCGATAGACACATATGTCGATAGAAACATTACATGGGACATTATACATGCCTATAGCACGTTTGGTTTACGTGTATGAGATCCGGCAATATGCATCTCGCTCCTCAATAAAGTGTTGACCTTATTGCTAGAGTGCATTGTTGTCATGACTCGATATGAATGTAATTTAATAATCTATGTATGAAACATTTCAGCTCCCATATTTGCTGTACATTTTATTGCAAAAGACCTAATATACTGAAAGGAAAACGAAACGCAGGGTGCGTATTTCCGCTATATATTGCATATACTGCACACTTAATTCCATATATATTCCAAGGAAATCCCAAGATGTTTTGTAAAAAAAAAGTGCAGTTAGTTAGAGAAAGGACACAACTGTGATGTTGTAGACGTTTTAATCACAGTACACGTTGTAACAAGAAATACATAAATGCTGAAGTTCCTCTTTGAAAAATTGAGCCAGTTCAGTACTGTATTTAATGTTAAGTGATTGCAACATTTAAAGCCGAAGTTTGCTCACCTGCTTGAGCCAAATGCGCATTCTGACGATAATGAAACTTTAATGGGGTAACCATTGGTGTGTTCAGTGCTGTTTAAACCTTCTTTCTAAAAGGACAGGCCTAATGTCGCCCTGTACCATTCGATTAGCAGTAGCATATTAAACATACAATATATAGCGGAAATACGCACCCTGCGTTTCTTTTTCCTTTCAGTATATAGTTCAAACATAACACATGAAATTCAACACCCTGAAAACAAACGTCACACTTCAAAATGGCGTTTAATAAATTATCAGAATTTCAGCTCGGCACCAGGCTCTCATTGACACAATGTAGCACTAGAGGTACCGTTGTGGAATGGCATACCTTGTTTCAGTGAATTTTGACACATTTAAGAAAAATTGTGGTAGTTCTCGCACGCGGCGTTTTAACAAGTCGCATACGTGTTCAATTGGTTTTATGCCCAGGCCATGAAGAACTTTGACATGGTTGGCTGCTAGCATTTGTCGAGTGGTTCTAGCAACAATAAATGGGGGAATATTTTCAACCAAGAACATCCCTCTATTTGCTGCGATATGTGTTACAATGACTAGCAGCAAAATGTTATCTTGGTACTGCCAGTCATAAAGGTTACCATTAATTTGGACAATAGACACCGAAGCATTGTGGTGTAGTGGTTATAGCGTCTGCCTTGCATTCAGGAGGTCGTGGGTTCGAGTCCCCTGACCGCGTCATACCAAAGACTTTAAAAATTGAGTAGTCACTTGTAACCCTTGCCTGACGAGCAAATAATGGGTAGTGCTACGTCTGATTGACCAGTGTCAGAATAATATGACTGGGTGGGTGGGGGTATCATGTCTACTACGGCGTGGTATTCCAGTGTGGCAGCACTTTAAAGAAACCATTGAGTTCGCTGCTTCAAGTAGACATATCATCACATCACACAACAACACACAGATAAAAGTCCAGACATTGTGCCTATAATCGTCGGGTAGGACGCCTGTCGTAGGTGGAGGGACTATAATCCTTAGAAATACACACACGTTGACAATAGACACGATTTTGAAATTGTGACTTTTAGTTTTGATGGTATTGTATTTTATACCTAAATTACGGGTTTAATAGTTGAACTATTAGTTTTTTGCAATGAAATGTTTAGCAAAATCTTTGAATTGAATTGTTTCATATGATAGATTATTTAATGGTATTCATGACCACTAGCGTTTGTTTAGTGATGTGGCGGCCGTAAAAAGTCGCACCGTCTACAGATCAGTAGTGTAATTATTTACTGGTCCTTTGGGATCATCAAGCATAGTCTGTGTTGCGTTAAAGTAGAATATCGCTTAAGCCGGTGCTAGGAGGCGTGAGAGGTGTTGCATCTTATAATAACCTCTCATAAACAGACTCAATAAAACCGAGTCTGCTACTTTTCTCCCTTTTTTGCGTTTGTTGCTTCTAAGGGATCATCATTTCAGTATTTATGTTTGTTTTCAAATTATATCCGTAAAACCCACGTGAAAAAGTTTGTTCAGTGTGTAAAGAGAGAATGTGTGGTCCATCTGTCTAATGTGCCAAACGAAGAATCCCATAAATGGCATATATATATATATATATACACTATTCCTTAATTTAAGAATAACATGGTTGAAATACGAATATGAACGCATATTTATGTTTCCGCTTCCAACAATTGTGATATTAATCTCTGTACGAGCCCATGAAAAATTGTTCAACATGTACATATTTACTAACAATTAGACAGTTAACAAAAAACAACAATTAGGCCATAATAAATTAATTGCTAGTTTCTCATCCAAATTTATTTCAAAATAGGGGCGGGGGTGAATTTTTTTTTTCTTTTTTTTTTTATTCGACAAATGGAAAATGGTCCCGGCACAAGGCAAAAATAGTAAAACATACTACTGAGTACTTCCAAGATCGAAAACACATGTTTAATAGTGTTTCATACTTTCAGCATTTTTTTTTTTTTTTTTTTTTTTTTTTTTTTAAGAAATAAAAATTACCGGGGCGGCATAAAAAACGGGGGCGGGCGGGGATGAGAATCTAGCAGAAATTTAGTATGACCTTCGAAGATGGAATGTCAACATTGTAATTATATCGTGTATCTACTGAAAACATGATTCATTTGATATGACCGATAAACTGTTCTGATGAACCGATAGACGGTCGTTTTTCCTCTGATGAAGCCATAACAAATATTCCACTCTGATGAAGCCATAACAAATATTCCACAGTGATTAGTATTGAATAAAGTGCTACCATTTTAAAGGGTCAAACGTTTTGCTGGCGATTGTTCACTTATAACGCAAAACAGCCCATGCAGCTTCGAAATTGTCATCTGTTTAAAACTTTCCCGTTCTTGTCACATGGGGAAAACACAAGAAGTACGGTTCACATTTTAAAAAATAAACAAGAACCAAATAACAGACTTCTATGCGTGTGGATATCGCCACAGCAATAGGTATAATTATTCAGTAATAATAAACATAATATACTTAAAAATAATCACACCTAGTCTCGCATAAAAGACAAGAGCTGTCGGAGAACAGCGCAGCTCGACTATTCGATTTTTCAGAGAACAATAAATTATATAGCTAGTATATACCATCAGAAAACAAGGCTAAAACAATGTGGGGGAGAGGCGAAGCTATGCAAGAATTGACCAAAACAACACAGAAATATGTAAGAAAAAATATAAAATAAAAAAATATTCCAGTTTCGAGTGGGGTGGGGGTGTGTGTGGGGTGGGGGGTGGTGGTGGGAGTGTTTGGGGAGAGGGCAACATGTGTAAGAATTGACAAAAGCAACACAGAAATATGTAAAAAAAAAAAAAGAGTTTTGAGTGGGGGGAGGGAGGGGAGGCAGGGGGATGGGGAGGGGGCAATAAATATATATGTGTAAGAAACTGTATAAGAATTGAATTGGCAAAAGCAACACAGAAATATGTAAAAAAAGAAAATATACAAAAAACTCCGTTTAGAGGGTGGGGGTGGGGGGAGGTGTGGGGCGGCAATAAATATGTGTAAGAATTGACCAAAACAACATCGAAATATGTAAAAAAAAAAAAAAAAAAAAAAAAAAAAAAAAAAAAAAAAATCCAGTTTTGCGGGGGTGGGCGGGTGGATGGAGGGGGTAACATAGCTTTGTGGAAGAATTGACGAAAAAAACACAGAAATATGTAAAAAAAAATATATATAATAATAATCGAGTTTCAAGTGTGGGGGGGCGGGGTTGGGGAGAGGTGGGGAGAGGCAGGGTGGTGTGTGGGGGGAGGGCAATATGTGTAAGAACTGAGAAAAGCAACACAGAAATATGTAAAAAAAAAAAAAAATGTTCAAGTGGGTAGGGGGGTTGGTTGAGAGGAGTGGGGGCGGGGTGGGGTGGATTGTGCAACGTATATGTGTAAGAATTGACTAAAACAACACAGAAATATGTAAAAAAAAAAATCAAGTGGGGGATGGGGGTAGAGGCAGAGGGTGGGGGTTGGAGTTTGGGGGGGGGGCAAATGTGTAAGAATTGACAAAAGCAGCACAGAAATATGTAAAAAAAAAAAGAGTTTTGAGTGAGGGGAGGGAGGGGAGGCAAGGGGGTGGGGAGGGGGCAATAAATATATATGTGTAAGAAACTGTATAATAATTGAATTGGCAAAAGCAACACAGAAATATGTAAAAAAAAAAATGAGTTTTGAGTGGTGGGGGATGGGTTAGGGGGCAATAAATATATATGTGTAGGAAGCTCTGTAAGAATTGACTAAAACAACACAGAAATATTTAAAAAAAACAGGCGCGGAGGGGGAGGAGGTCTGAGAGGGTTGAGGGAAGGGAGCAACATATATGTGTAAGAATTTACTAAAACAAAACAGAAATATGTAAAAAAAAATATATAGTTTCAAGTGGGGTGGGGGGTTGGGTGAGATGAGTGGGTGGGGGTGAGGAGGGGGCAACGTATATGTGTAAGAATTGACTAAAACAACACAGAAATATGTAAAAAAAAAAAAAAGGTTTCAAGTGGGGGTGGGGGTAGAGGCAGGGGGCGGGGGTTGGGGGGAGGGCAATATGTGTAAGAATTGATAAAAGCAGCACAGAAATATGTAAAAAAAAATGTTTTGAGTAAGCGGGGAGGAGAGGCAGGGGGGATGGGGAGGGGGCAATAAATATATATGTGTAAGAAACAGTGTAAGAATTTACTAAAACAACACAGAAATATGTAAAAAAAAAAAAAATAGAGGGTGGTTGTGGTGGGGGAAGTGTTGTGGAGGGAGGGGGCGAAGGTGGAGGAGGGAGCCCATGCCCCAATATCGGTGAAGTATGAATAAGATGCATAATGCTATAAGAAATCCCAAACCAAAATTATAGATATATACATGCTTATATGCAAACCTTGATCTGCCATTATTGCACATTTTATGGGCCATCACAATTTTGGTTTCATGGGAGCCCAGAATTTGTAGAAGACAAAATTACTTATTCAACCCTTTACAACATACTATAAGGAAATCAATTCCCGAATTTAGGTCAGCTATGACAATAATTGTAAGATATATAGACCTGTAAACACAGCTTACTCGCAAAATTTGATGTGAAACAGACACATTTTAAGGGCTATCAGAATTTGGGTTCCATGGGAGCCCAGGAATTGCAGGAACCAGAATTACTTAAGCAGCCCTTAAGATAATGCTATAAGGAAGCTAATGGCCAAATTTGGTTGTGCTAGGGTAAGAAATGTAAGAGATATAGACTTGTAAACACAGCTTACACGCAAAATTTGATGTGAAATGGGACGCATTTTATGGGCTATCAAAATTTGGGTTCCATTGGAGCCCATTGGTTACAGGAACCAAAATTGTTTATGCAGCCCTTAAGATAATGCTATAAGAAAGCCCATGGCCAATTTTGGTTGTGCTAGGATAAGAAATGTAAGAGATATAGACTTGTAAACACAGCTTACACGCAAAACTGATGTGGGACGCCGACGCCGGGTGATTACATTAGCTCTCTTATTCTTCGAATAGTCGAGCTAAAAATGGAGACATGCGCAGTGTTTGAAGGTAAAAAGGAATGCACGACTGAGCTCTTGCTGATGGGCGTTCTTTTATTTTGACATTTTTCAGCACAAGATGATTAATATTAGTGTGTTTCTAGGGACGCATCTGCATAGTAACATCTGGGGACCGAAAAAGGAGGAATTATTTGATTGGATTCACATGACAACTTCCGGCTAAGCACTTTCATATATCTATGATTTTAAAAGTATCAGTAAGATTGATTGAGGTTAAAACAAAGCATACCTAATTACGTCAAGCATGCTACTTTGAAACATGCTATGCGATATTGCTGAATATGTTAATTTTGGTAATAAAACACACACACACACACGTTCTGAGCAATACGGTGTATCGCAGTACTTTCATCGGTTTTCCTAATAACCATGTCGAGATGTCTGGGTTTCTTAAATACCCTGATTGCTTCGGCAGAACCAACCTACAAAACATAAACTTGTATATCCAAATAAACAAAAGAAGATACAAAATACGAACCTTAAACGTAACATTCACAGAACCCAGCCTCCAAATATTGCTTGGCTAATATAAACAAAGTATATGCGACACCTCCAACATAAATGGGTTGACAAAAAGGGTACCGCCTTAGAAAGAATCAGGGCCAAAAAGGCTGCTGTGATTGTAAAGCATTTTCTAGGGTACAAAAGAAAAACGTTTACTATATACACTGTAAAAATAAGTATATAAGTCGAACAGGAAATGCAGCCTTCACAGAACATAGTAAACACAAAAACACGCAAAAGGACAAACACGAATGGCAATGTCAACAAAGAATAAAGGCATATGACGTCAAAAACACAAAAAGGGTTGGAACGGTCAGTGGAAAAAAAGGCCGTGGGGGCGGGGTTAAATCCTGTTCTAGGGTCCACCAAACCTCACACTTACCTTACTGTCATCCCAATAAAACGGGACAGTGCAAATAAAGATATCCCCGCCATGAACTATTCTCTAACCAAAAAGGCAGCGTTAATAGGCAATATAAGGAAAACGCAAAGATGCTCTTGTATATATAAAAACAATATCCTAGAAAGCCACAAAGAAGGTTCCTAATGACTTAGCAGAAGCCAGAGCAACAAGAGAATAAACCACTGCGGGCAAAACACGATTGCAGACAAACATCAAACGTCACCGTCCTTTTTGGCTTTAGGTAGACGTCATCATAGGGTCCACAGCCTGTCCAGTCATCGCACAATTAAAGAGGAAAGCATAGTGGCGAACTGTAAATGAGTCCACTACCATGCATGCAGTGCGTTGCAAAATGATAGTGTCATAACCTCTTTTGATAAACCTGTTAACAAGTTTAACAAAGATAGTATGAAAGTGAGCATGAACAAAGATCTTACGAAGTTTGTAAATCACGTCACCATAGAAGTCAGGTTGTGATAGTCCTTGTCGCAGAAGAGTTCCTAAATTACTTTTATATTTGGAAAGAAAATCAGGGTTACGATAATACAATTTTGAAAAGGTTTTACGAAGTTTATGGTAACGGTAGCCCTGATGGAGTAGCTTTTTAGTTAAACAAAGATTATGAATATTGAAGTCCACAGCTCGAGTACAAGCTCTAGAAAAACGAATTAGATGAGACACATAGACCCCATAAGAAGTTGCTCGGGGAACATCCCCATCTAAATATAAACAATATCAAAATTAAATTCATCTCTCTTGTTATAGATTTTGCTAATTAGTTCACCATTTTCAATAGTGAATTCAATTTCATGCCTAAATCGAGACAAGAAGCGTTAGTATCACAAATATTAGCTTTGTTAAGTTGAAGTTCTTTAGGATATATATTATTAACCATAGTAGAAAAGAAAGGGTTGTCAATGTTCAATATGACATCCAGATACCGAGAGGTGTCATTAAAGGCTAACATCTTATGTGTGATCCTAATTTTTCTGGAATGCATCACTTTTACTCATTTGCATGAACGGATATAGCTAGCATGTCTGGAGATGCAACAATACATACGAATGTCATTGAAATAATTGGAAGAACAAAAAGACTATAAGTTGTGTTTCGGAATAAAAAAACGTACTTTTTTTAGTCATCTTCAACATTTTCCCCTTTTTATGTTTGTGACGTCATATGCCTTTATTCCTTATTAACATTGCCATTCATGTTTGTCTTTTTGTGTGTTTTGGGGTTTACTGTGTTTTGTGAAAGCTGCATTTCCTGTTCGATTTTTATACTTCTTCTTCTTATTATTATTATTATTATTATTAGCAGGACAAGTGTCAACAGATCTTATACAACATAGTTTATGGTTTGAATACTGAATCCACCTTTTTTGGATATACACTAATAACAATCTTTAACCAGCCGATATATAAAATTTGATCTCAAAAGTATTTTCCACAGAATGCTCTCAACCAAAAGCAAGCATTCAAATCAGACATGATGGGAAACGCATTAACAAACTGTTTAAGATATCTAAATGCATCTGTGAATAGGTGTTTAATAGTTTTATCATCGATTTAATAACACTTTTATGTAAATGGAAACATTAACGGAATGAACTCATAATAGATTGGATAAATCATGCGTTGAATTGTATGTAGAGGACTTTAAAAACAAATAATATTAAGTTATACATTTTGGAAGTCAGCTTTTGTTTTAACGAGATTGGTTTAAAAAAAGAATAATCCAAAATGCCTAGCTAATAGGTTTGAACGAACGAACACAGTATGGCTACTGGATTATAAGAGATGAAGAAAGCTTATTCGTTGCAATGACAAAACTCCCTTCTGATTCAGATCGTAATTATTCTTTCTTTTGTTATTAGACTATTGGTTAGCCATCTTTAAACAAAAAGGAAAAAAAAAGATCCAAAATGGAAGGAATATGGTCAAGTGAAATTTTCATCCAAATGCATATTTTAGGCATGTGCAATGTCACCCTTATAGATAATAGTATGATAATGGGCCTTTGGAAACGGCCGAACACATACAAAATATTGCGGTCTCGGTTTGATTGAGACAGTTCATGAACGGTTGTGAAATATGCTAGCTACCGCTCACGCCCTCTAGCCCCGGGTTAAGCAGAACTCAATATTAATAAAATCAATAGTACATAATTTTAACTATCCCGAACATGACAGTAATTCAACACAACTTTGAGTAAAATTTGTACCAAACTTTTCTGATATAAAGGGCACAATTTCAGCCAAATGCGTATTCTTTCTGATAATTATAATGTTCACATGAATTACTGACATGTACCATATGGTTGGCATTGCTCATGCTTAAAACATGCATTTGATTGAACATTGCACTTGACCATATCCCATCCATTGTTTATCTTTTTTTAAGTTGGCGGACCAATAGTCATTATTAGCCGCTTTGAGAAAGGTAACATTCAATTCAATTCACGGTATACAAATTTTGTTCTCAACACAGCTTTTGTCGTGCATGAAAATGAGCCGCATATTGGAGAACTTCTTTGCGAAGCTCACGATGTTATCATGCCGCACGTCTGTCGCAATTTTGGGCTGAAAGTGGGAATTATAACTAAGCTCCGTCAATCACAGCCATTTTAATCTCACGAAGCTATGACTTAGAAGGGTATTATGACAGATCGTGCAATGCATCATTCGATCGTGCTTGAACTTTGACCATTTGTAGAGAGAATATCCACCCACTGGGGTTTATCTATTACATAAACAATATATTTATATTTAAGATAAGACTGGAAAATGTTGCAAATCAGATCCAATTATTGTAATATCTTACGTTGGGGTGCGTTATTTAATATTCGATGTTCACGTTCAAAACATCTAATTAGAAACACATTGTTGCACGTTCAGCACACAACATTGGGTATTATTGAAAAGGTCCTATCCTCGCTTAAGTTGTTTTATTGAGAGTTGTATTAAATAGATCTATATGAGCAGCTGTAAGAGTGATCATGTTATCAATGGTAAAATTGAATTAAGTTCATGTTTGCATATTTGCAATAATTTTAGTAAAAAAACACTTTTTAGTTTGTAATTATAGTTTGTGACAAATGCACATTAATTAATATTGGACAGAGTTTCTTTAAAAGGAATGTGTCATTTATTTTCTCCATGAAATAGTGAACAAGAGTGAGCGATATTTTTTCTATTGTTAAGTAGAGAAGATAATTAGGAAATAAACAAGAACTCAATAACACTGGAGACTTTAAGATAACCAGTGGGCCATATTGCCTACTGACCACCCTGTCTTTACCACTCTTGTGTTGTGTATTGTCTTTTTCATTGCACTTTGTGGTACAGTGCGGATCTGCGGTGCCTTTGCGTTTGGGTGCGGTGATTTCTTCTGTAGTACCATTTTCCTCACGTTTGTGAAGAGTTTAAAGGTAACAATGATTTCAAGACAGATCTCTTACTGATGGGACGTTTTTTGTTTTTACTTTTTTTCGCCGGAGTTGTTGAATACCTTTGTTGTTTCTATGGACGATTCTGCATAGTTACATCTGCGGACTGCAAAAAGTGGAACTATTTGATTATTTACAGAAGAAACGTCGATGTTAAAACCATTCTAATTGACTATGGCTATACTAATGTTTGGAACGACCCAACTTGTATTGATATGAAAACTTTTCATTTATTAATTAAACAAAAACTAATAAATTGGTTTGTTCAAAAATGGAACACCGATGTTGAAAATAATCGAGTTTGATGTTTGTATAGACATTTTAAAACCTCATTTGTATATGAAACCTATCTAGATATATTGCCATTTGGATTAAGAACTCATGTCGAGGTTAAGATTATCCTCACACAGACTTAAAATTGAAACTGGCAGATATTCACAAAATAAAACTGATAGAAATCAAAGATATTGTACAGTGTGTAATAGTACGATTTAGAAGATGGATAAGAGCAAGAGCTTTTTACGTTATCTAGGTTTGTTAGGGAAGCATTTATTATTCGCAATACTCCAATATATAATGAGTAAAGTTTTATGTTCATCCTCATTGGTCATAACATGTAAACTATTAAAACTTAAAATAGTAATATGAAACAATGTAATAAGAACAGTTAAATCATTATAACAGGGTAAATACGTGCACCAGTGAATATATGAAACATTTTGGGCGTCAGAGTGAACGGTGAGTTGTGTGTGTTGTATAGTATGTATGATTTGTATATTTGTACTTCTTCATTGTATAATGTAAAAATTGCATTGACCTGTCACATATTAACAAATATAATACGTATTTATATGACGAGAAACATTTGTTTAAGTCATAAATAAAGAATATTGTCTGTTCTGTTCTATGTTCTGTCATTTATCAGAATGAAATTTAATTATTATTTACTTACTGAGCAAAAGTAGTTAAAGAGAATGTAGCGACACAGCAAAGCAAGCTCAATTATTGAAAGTTCTGAAAAACTTGGACAAAGGTGTAAGGTTGTTCTGAAATGGATATGGGAGTCGCCATTTTGATAACTATGACGTCATAGTTCTATATTACCATATATGGAATATTGATAAATATCATTTAAAACATAGAACATCACTGCAAATGAAGGCAACCTTTTTTACTGGTCATATAAAGCATTATTGCCATTAAGTATTACATATTTTTCATGCAATTGCTGTCAGGTTTTCCCTAGACATCAGTAAATTTTGATATATTTATAAATATTCCATATATGGTCATTTAGAACCGTGATGGCATAGCTCTCAAAATTCCGTTTCAACAAAAACTTCAAATGATCATATCAACGGATTTTGATAATTATTTTACCCTTATTCAAGTTTTTCAGAACCCCCAATAATAAAAATAGTTACATCCTGAGATGTTTATTTATTTATTTTTTTGTGTTTCTTTAGTTAGTTTCTCTGGATGTGGACTTTATTGTTAGAGAATTCCTTTTGATGGGATGTGGTTTTGTTTACACTGTCTTGTCTATTTGGGCGCTGAAGACAGGATAATAGCGAGGATTGTGCGCATATAAAATTGATTCAAGCTAACCAGTAGGCCTTATTGCCTACTGACCGTTCCAAGGCTGTAAACCTGTCTTCACAACACTTTCTGTTGTTTTTTGTCTCTTTCATTGTATTTTCAAGTCCTTGTTTGCAGTACAGTGCGGATCTACGATGCCATTGCGTTCGGACGCTGTGGTTTCTAAAGGACCCTATATCTCATTTTGTCTGTGTCGCTACATTCCCTTTAAGCACGACATATAAGTGACATAGATTAAATATATGCCGAACATTGATATAACTGTTTGAATCTTTTAGAAATGCTAGGTAAGGATGTGATTTTCAAAATAAAAGCGTTACTTTATATTTTCTAAGCGAAGTATCAGAATAGAATAACCTCCAATATAATAAAAAAATAACATTTTATTTCGTTATACAAACGTATTGCTTTGAAAATATTTAATGTTTGGCATTGACCATAATTGTTCGTTCTGTCATTGTTTAAAAAAACGCTAAAATGTGTTTATGAAACTTTATTATTCTCAAACAAAAGCGTTCCAAAGTTCGTAATTTAAAAATTACCTCCCTTTTCTTTAAAATGAGAACGATTTTCGATAACCTATACAAGTGTTTTCCCAAGCCAACACGCTTGCTTTATTTTTATCACCGATTTTAATTACAAATGACTTTGTAGCATTATTAATTGTCATATCAATGTTACCTTATCAATGACTCCGAACATAAACGGCTTCGTTGACATGCATTTTATGTGTAACTTTTTTTTGTTCAGCATATTTATATAGACACATAAACACCGTATAAACAGCCTAAAATATGCTATGTTGCTTGATGTGTTAGTTTGATAAGGCCAAAAAAAAATATCTGTGTTTCCGGTGGCCCAACCGACCCTATTTTTAAGGGGCCGACCCTAAAACGTTTTATGAAGAAAAAAAATTAAAACAAAACAAATTGTTCTGAACAATGATTTATCACAATATATCAAGGTCAACTGACATCACAGAGAAACTTTCAGTTGTATCATCAACTTGCATAGGGTTTATGAGATAAATACTTGTAGAATCTCACAGTATCTTGCTCCAAAAAAAAAAATCCTACCGACCTACCCTATTTTTTTAGAGCATGCAATAGGAAACACACCTATTTTTTTTTTGCCTAATAAAACAAATGCACTTTCTGACCGAAGAAATACTTCAATACCCTGATTGATTATGCACAGCCAAAGTATAAAGCATAAGCATGTTTATCCAAATAGATCAAAGAAGACGCAAAATACGAACCGGAAATGTTTTCTAACCAAGCCCAGGAGAAATTGTTCAACCTTGACCTATTTACTAATAATTAGACAATTATAAACAAACAACACTGAAGATGGATTGTCAACATTAAGAGTCTATCGTGTATCCACTGAAAACAGGATTCATTTGATCTGACCGATACACGTGTCTGATGAAGCGATAGACAATCGTTGTCGTCAGGGGAAGCCATAGACAATAAATACCACATTGATTAGTATTGAACAAAATAATAGCATTTTAAAGGGACACATAACATGTTGTTGGGGGTTTGTCACTTTATTCTTCTTTTTCCAAAAAACATCGACACTCTAGGCTAGTTTTACCACTATACATGCTCTTCCCTTCTTCTGCATCCCTCAGATCTACGTAGTTTTAATTGTTTTAATCATTACGACAGAAAAGGTGACCTGAATTTCTTGGGCTGGCGCAGTTTTAACCACAGGATAAACCACATTTTGAGAAGAATACACCGCTTTAACTGGAATAAGAAGACGACGAAGATAAAGCCGCAAAACAGGTCATACATCTTTAAAACCTTTCTCTTCTTGTCACATGGAGAAAACACGAGAACAAATGTTCACATTTAAAAAAATAAAAAAGAACCAAATAACATAGTTCTATTGTTGTGGAATAATTCAGTGAGACATTTGTATATTATAAATATAATACACTAAAAAAAAATTATAATAACTATTCTCGTATAGACGAAAATAAAGACGCAGTATTTGAAGACAAACCTCACCTTTTTGTATTCAGATCGCAAATATGCTATATTTTGTTATTAATAGTAGTGGCAACAAAGGTAACATTGCATTCAATTCAAGCTATACAATTAATTTATGTCATTAAGAAATTTAATTCTTTGTCATCCGCATATGGTGGCATATTTCTGCCACTAGATACCTAGATAATTATCACGATTATTTCGAGATACTAGTATGAATCTTCGAGATAATAATGAATTTTCACGTTTGTTAGATAAATCTACCTAAATGTCATTAACTTATAATGCCCACTTCTGTCACCATGATAGTTTCTTATCACGAATAGTTCGATTCCCGTATCCGGTTGGGGGTAAATACCTTACCGTACAGTCCGTACTATAACGAAAACTATCGGATATGATAGTAACGTGAATTTTCATGATAATTAGTTATAATTATTACGAAAAAAATAATTCAAATGTTAACTATTTTGCTAACGTGATGACAGAAGTGGGCAGTATCGCAGCAAGTTTTGTTGGATAAAATTGTTGAAAATTAAAGAGAAAATTTAACGTTATCGCGAAAAATACACGATAATTTATCTAGCTATCTCGTGGCAGAAATATACTATTGCGTAAATATTTATAGTTAACTCAATAACATTATTTATCGCGAAACCAGAACTAACATGATCAGTCGTATCGCGGCATTTAACAAGATAACTGAGAGATTTTCGTGAACATCTCGAAGAAAGCATGATACGGGTATCGTGATAATTCTCTAGAAACCAGAATCATAATGGCAGAAGTGGGCATTAGCGTGGCATTTAACATGATAACTTAAAGAATTTGAGATAATTTTATCTTACAAATTTTATAAGATTTTCGCGAAAATTCATTATTATCTCGAAAATTACATGCTACAATCTCGAAATAATCATGACAATTATCTAGCTATTTCGTGGCAGAAATATGCCACCATATCATCCCATTTGTTTTTAACACGGCTTTTAAGGAGACTGCATATTGGAGAGGTTCACAATTTTTGCCAAGCTCATCAGGATATCATGCCGCACTTCTGTCCCAATTTTGTGCTGAAAGTGGGCATAATAACAATGCTCCGTCAATAACAGTTGTTTTTGTGAAACAGGTCTATGACTTAGCACGGTGTTCGAACACTTCGTGCAATTCATTATTGGATCGTGCTTGAACTTTGACCATTTGTAGAGAAAATATCCACTTACTGGTATGAATAATTCATTTACTATTCAAGATAAGACAGGAAAATATTGCATTTTGCAAATAACATGCAATTGTTGTATTATATTACGTTAGGGTGCGTCATTTAATATCCAAGTTCACGTTCAAAACATTTAATTAGAAGCACAATGTACGCCTAGCACTCTGCATTAGGTATCATTGGAAAACATCCTATCCTCACTTAAGATGATTTATCCCACATACTCAAATCTAACCATTTCTGCGTTTTAATGAACCTTATGATGTATGCGATATGTTAAACGTAGTTGAACATATTGTAGTATGCAGACAAAAATCACGAAAGATTGTATTTAATAGATCTATGTGAACAGCTGTAAGAGTCTGATCATGGTAGCAATGGTAAAATGGAATGAAGTTCATCTTTTGAATTATTTGCAACAGTTTGAATAAAAAGACTGCGAAACATATCGCCAAATATTGTATTTCTAGTTAATATAAGCTCAAGTACGTAGGTGGTGTGTTATGTAGGATGACGATACGATATCTAGGTGTGTATTTCTAAGTTTTATAGTCCTTCCGCCAACGAACACGACAAGAGATTCCCAGAAGCGATGGGCACAATAGAGTCTGGACTGTTCTAGATGAGTGTGTTGGTTGATCTGGTGCTGCTGCTGTGATGTCGATTCTGTTGTCTGTATGTAGATGATGTGTCGCTTTCGCTCTGTGTAGTTGTCGCTGCGGCGGTGAAGTGTTGTCCGGCGTGGCTGGTGGTGGTGGCTCCTACATCCGCTAGGTGGTGCTGTCCTGCATCCGCTACTGGTATATGGTCGGGGTCCTTGTTTTGGGACCACACCAATCACAGTATGGCCCCTGCGCTGCAAATATTATCAGATGGCTGTGTTGAGTCTCTACCCCTCTTCGGTTGGCAGACTACGGTCGAATGTAGGCCTCGGCGTCGATCCCTAACTATTACTATCTATGTTGACCCTCTACTTTACTTCTACTAGTTCACTTCCATCCGATGATGATTGCCGTGATGGGGCGCAGGGGACATCCTCACTCTCGGTCTGGTGACACTCATGATCTCCGCGAAAAGAACATGAATGTCACCAGTGCCCACTCTGCGAAGTGCACGCGGTGAAGATATCAGGTGGAGATACGATATATAATATGCATTCAGCGTTTTTATAGTCCACCCCAGTATACAGACAGGGAATGAAGCAGTTGGCATCGATTGATACAGTCGGCAGTGTCCAGAACGCAATGTATAACTAAGCTAAGTAGTTCAAATAGTTTGCCCCTTTGTGAGGAGTATTGTCTAAAAGAACTACATAGGCTTAATGTGCACTAATTTTAGTATATGCATGCCATTTTTGGTGAAATATGAAGGTATTTTATTCGAAATAGAGCGGCTGACAGATAAGTTTTTGTTTAAAAAACGCTTTTTGACTTAACGAACACAATGCTCGTACACGCTCGAACATTCAGCTCATTTGGGTTTAGTCATAAAAAAATCATCCTGGCATACACGGTCAAACTTTCACCGCGCAAAATGCATTTCGTACAGAGTTAAGAAAAATATCAATTAGTGAAAGCGTTGACAGAGGATGTAAGTGTTCAGAAATGATTGCAATAATAGATGTTCGTTCTTAGGTAAACTGAAAATACATGAATTCATAAACGATTTGGGATAAATATAAGCTTTAAAATCGCAATTTCAATTGATGTCGAAAAAATCTTCATCAGTTGCTTCAAGTCGCTGCTTTTTTTCTTACCCTTGTCTCGTTTAACAATTCACAACTCTTTACGAAATGCATTTTGCGCGGTGAAAGTTTGACCGTGTATGCAAGGATGATTTTTTTATGACTGTAAGCCCAAATGAATTGAATTGAATTGAATGTTGTTTAACGGCTCATCAACACAGTATAGGCTATTTAGAGCCGCCCCAGAGAGAGGGGAAGGATACATAGGAATCCGGGAACCTGCCCTACTCTTATTATCGAATAGATTCCTATGGTTCTTTAACGTGCTCGGAGGATAGACCGATACACGGGACCGCCCGGTTTACGTCCCCATCCGACGGACGAGGCTAAGGGAAAGTGTCTTGCCCAAGAACACACCGACGGAACACAGTGGCACCACGGAGGATTGAACCCGGAGCCTCCGGTTACAAGCCCAAATGAGCTGAATGTTCAAACGTGTAGGAGCATTTTATTCGTTGATGTCAAAATGCATTTATTTTTTTTGCACAAAAACTCATCTGTCAGTCGCTCTATTTCAAATAAAATACCTTCATATTTCACTAAAAATGGCATGCATATTCTAAAATCAGTGCACATTAAGCCTATGTAGTTCTTTTAGACAATACTCCTCACAAAGGTATGGTGGCTGATTTCTGCCATTTCGTCTTTTCGTTATTTCGCCGCGAAAAGACGACAGAACGAAAAGACGACAGGACGAAAAGACGACGGAACGAAAAGACGACATTTCATGAAAGAAATAACGACAGAACGCCACGCGAAAAGACGAAAAGACGACACTTCAGCCGCGAAAAGATGCCATTTGATATCGTCGTATTTCGTTAGTTCATATGGCCTTCTGTCGTCTTTTCTCGATGCATTTGTCATCTTTTCGTTCTGTCGTTCTATCGTCTTTTCGTCCTGTCATCTTTTCGTTCTGTCGTCTTGTCGTCTTGTCGTTCTGTCGTCTTTTCGCCTTCCGATTGACATTTGAATGGGAAACAAGTGTAATGTTTAATCCCTGTATTATTAAATGCGCACGTAAACCGGATGCCGAAAAGACGACAGAACGACAAGACGACAAGACGACAGAACGAAAAGACGACAGAACAAAAAGACGACAGAACGACAGAACGACAGAACGAAAAGACGCCAAAGCATCTCGAAAAGATGACAGAACAACAAGACGACAAGACGATAGAACGACAAGACGACAGAACGAAAAGACGACAGAGCGACAGAACGAAAAGACGACAAGTGCATCGCGAAAAGACGACAGAAGGCCACACTAAATAACGAAAATATGACAATATCAAATGGCGTCTTTTCGCGGCTGAAGTGTCGTGTTTTCGCGTGGCGTTCTGTCGTATTTTCGCCCTTAAAATGACGTCTTTTCATTCTGTCGTCTTTTTGCTCTGTCGTCTTTTCACGCTGCATTTGGCGTCTTTTCGTCCTGCCGTCTTTTCATTCTGTCGTCTTTTCGCGGCGAAATAACGAAAAGACGACAAATGGCATAAATCAGCCACCATACAAAGGTGCAAAATTACCTTAGTCATACATTGCGTTCTGGACACAAACGACTGTATCAATCGCATTCCCTGTCGGTATACTGGAGTGTTGTCAGATTTCAATATAAGACAGCACGTGTATTCCGGAATTAGTTGCTTAAGTTTGAAGTTATGTTGCACAGCAGGTTCCCTGCACGTGACAGGTGTCGGTAAATCCGAGAGCGTTGTAACTAAATGGTTTATATTAAACGTGCACACTGACAATAATAATAATAAGATGGAACTAAACTGAACATAAGCGTAAGTACTGGCGATATATTCATATATGCATGTCTCTTAGAAGCATGTCATGCGTTCTGATTGGTTAAGCCATAAATAACACATTGAGTGACATCAAAATGTCACCGTTTACATGAGGTCATTTTGTTTGTTTGTTTGTATGTTGTTTTAAGTCATTTTCAACTCTTGTAAGGGTGTATATGACGGTCGATTTTTGTCATTTTATAAACAGCTGCAAACCACGATCAATGCCACCTTATTCATCGAAGTGTTAGTCTAGATCATATGCGACGATAGCTTGTTTTCAAGACAAACGTCTATATTCTTTCTTCTAAATATCTTTGACGCGGCAGCCAAATATATGTAGACCGATTGTATTTTATTAAAAATCGGTAAATATCGGCAATATAAACATAATGTAAAACTGGTGGGTGGGGTAATGAATAAGAAAAAACAAGTCTGCAGACATTTAATATCTGTTAATTCGAACTTCAGATAGCTCGAACTTTTCTTCCTGTCCCTTGAACTTTCAGTAACTGAGTGTTCACTGTATGTACACCGTTTCTAAACCTACTGACGACGAGGTATGTATATAATTTACCTATTTTGAGAATGTAAACTCGATAGACACA
This sequence comes from Cyrtodaria siliqua, assembly GCA_037043455.1. NCBI lineage: Eukaryota > Metazoa > Mollusca > Bivalvia > Adapedonta > Hiatellidae > Cyrtodaria > Cyrtodaria siliqua. The sequence continues at coordinate 76,824 of JAWPHD010002709.1, forward strand.
ACATAAACGGCTTTAGCCTGCCAGGCCAAACGCCAAAAACGGAGCGTAACTAGGAGTAGCTGTTTGCTTATGTTTGTTCAAGGTGAATGGTGCTCTACGTCATTTTTAGCACATGTTAGGCATATATATGACGACTTGTTTGTGTTAGAGGCAGACCACGCCCATTGTCCTGGGTAGAACCAGTACTGTATACCTCGCGCAATTCGTAAGAATCGACACTAGTCGATCTCTGTTTAGGCCAAACAAAAAATAGGTGTGTTTCCTATTGCATGCTCTAAAAAAATAGGGTCGTTTTTTTTCTTATTTTTTTTTTTGGAGCAAGATATTGTGAGATTCTATATGTATTTATCTCATAAACCCCATACAAGTTGATGATACAGCTGAAATTTGCTATGTGATGTCAGTTTACCTCGATATATTGTGATAAATCATTGTTCAGAACATTTGTTTTATTTTTTTTTTTATTTTTTTTTTTTTTTCATAAAAGGTTTTAGGGTCGACCCCTTAATAATAGGGTCGGTCGGGCTACCGGAAACACAGGTATTTTTTTGTTTGGCCTTTTTATAAGTCAGTTTAATACATGCATAGGTTGTTGCTTCATTATTTCTGGATTGTACGTATTAATGTGTGTACATTAGTGGTTGGACTTTAGAGCATTATTATTCGTATTCGACTAAAGCAACATACTGCACGTATGTGGTTATACTGCACGTATGTGGTTATACTGCACGTGTGTGGTTATTTTAGACGATTGTTAGCAGTTAGAATACATTTTGAACCCCTCGGATTAAACCGTTGTGCAGGAGAAACTAGAATATGTGTATACAAATGGTAATAAACCGATTGAATAAAACATTGGCACCATGAAACGCCAGAACAAAATATAGTTACTGGACGCTGCTTTTGCCAACATAACTTTTATATTTTTTATTGTATACTGATAGGCCATTTGGTATTTTGTATTAATAAAGTTTATCATTATCATATATTTGAGAATAATGTTATTACTCAACTTTTCTCTTCTCAAAGGCAACCGAATTATTTCTCTTTACTGATGGTGATAAATCAGTAATAACGAGCTAAACAAGTGATGCATTGGCCTTTGTCGTTGTTAAACAAGATGTCCTACCAAAAAGTGCTGAATAGACTCTTTTTTTTTTTTTTCTTTTTTTTTCGGCCATCTTTATATATAAAGACGGCCCATTTATTTCCCCGTCATAGGTACATGGGGGTCGGAGAATCATCCCCCGTTGTCCTCCGTAGTACCGTACAATAGTCGATAATTGTAATAAATCATTATATATCTAAGCAACAAAGAATTCATAATACAAGCCAGCCAAATAAATAAGTACAAGATCGAAGATCACAATTCTAATCTTGTTATTGTATGCCCAAAATACGAATAAGTTAAAAGATGAATACCTCACCGTAGTAGCTGAATATACTTAACTCTTTAATCATTATGTTTATCGTTTGGTGTAAAAAGATGAAAAATGTTTTTTGCATGTACCGAGCAGTAAAATATCTGGCCTATAAAAGAGGAAAAAAATATTTTTACATAAAAACATAAGCATTTCTTTCGTAGTTTCTTGATAATGTCAGCTTTGATGTAACTAACGGATATAGTTACACGAACGAACCATTAAAAGAACTACGAACCCTTGATAGATTGTGTTTTTCTAGGATTGCTATTATATTACTTGAAGTGTGTTAATTGTGGAGTGTCTATTATCTCCTTACTAAAACAGCCATCAAAAAGGTAATTCTTGATCGACAAACGCATACAATGGCTATGGTAACACCTATTGTAATTTGTGTATTCATGTATAAACTCCTGGATTATTCAGTGTAAGAGCTGACATGGATTATTCGTCAACCCAGTTTAGGAGTTGACATTGTAGGTTGAAGAAACTATTGCTTGCCATGACGCGATTGGATATAGGCTGCATTTTCATATAATTATACGCCTTTAGTTTTTGTTATGGAAGGGCCGTAATTAATATTAAGAATTTGTGACCCGACCCATTTGTTTTTTGTGTGTGTTTTTGTGTATGGTATTTTACGTCATTTTCAACACAAGTAAGGTTATATATGACGGTCGATTTTTGTGGTGGCGGGAGACCACCCACTTTTCCTGGGTAGAACCAGAACTGTACACCTCCCGCCATCCGTACGAATCGAAACTTCCTCACTTACAAGTCGAGCTCCCAGTGGGATTCGAATCCGCAGTGGTGAGGGGCGAAGGTTAACAACGCAAAGTCGTTAACCATTCGGCCACGGAGACCGATCCATTTGTATATATGGCAATAAAACATGTTTAAACCATTTCTTTTCCTGTTTGGTGGGGATTAATACTTATGCTATTCTACCATACATGTTATTCATAGTCACTGTAGGTAAAGTGCGAAGCGAATTTGTGTTTGTAGATATCAACACGCTAGTTTGTAGACGGGTTTAGTTGCATCATGGTATTGAACTGGCATTGACAATGTAAACAAACGCAATATTTTTACGATATTTCATTTTCTTCAAAAGTTAAGTTACATTTTCTTCGCTGCTTTAACCTCTGATCACTTTGACGACATGGTGCTGTATGTTTTATTTGTTTATTTCATTAATAACATTAGGCATAGCGAAATATGTATGGTATATGATGCTATTACATTTCTTCTAAATATCTTGTCTAAATGCTGTATCGTTTATACTTGTGTTAGGAAATGATATACTGTAGTATTATGTACCTAAATATTATTTTATATTTGTCTTAAATGCTCATTTCACTAAAATCTAGATAAGTTTTTAGATGTAGATGCGCTGGTTTGTTGAAGTTACGCACTAGTTTGTCGATGGTATGTTGCTATAAGCGCTAGTTTTTCGATGTTTTGGGTGACTTGTCTTATTTCCTCGTAGAAGATTAATTATTTAGACAAGAAGTAGCCATGTATTATCTACATATACACTTCTCAAAACTGCTAACTACACCGCTCACGTTTTGGGTTATATATATCGATGGGTTGAATGTTTTTCAATAAAATAAAAAGGAAATACCAATTCAATCATTTTTACATCATTTCATTTTATTTTTTTCATGGGCAATGCTAGAACTAAACCACAATAAGCAATTACAAACGACCCATGTAAACACTAAAGTCACACTTTTCCCATATCTACATGTAGATATGGGAAAAGTGTGACTTTAGATGTAGATATGGGAAAAGTGTGACTTTAGTGTTTACATGGGTCGTTTGTAATTGCTTATTGTGGTTTAGTTCTAGCATTGCCCATGAAAAAAATAAAATGAAATGATGTAAAAATGATTGAATTGGTATTTCCTTTTTATTTTATTGAAAAACATTCAACCCATCGATATATATAACCCAAAACGTGAGCGGTGTAGTTAGCAGTTTTGAGAAGTGTACATATATATGGACACTAACTGCCAGAAAACAGAGAAAGTGACACATACATTAAGGTAAATGTTTATACAACCTTCATATAATTCATATGTTGTTTCTTCTCCTAAGATCATAGTAAAATCTGTAATCCTACAAAGAAACAACGTATAACTTGAAGATATGTCCATGACACCCATATTCCCCGATTTCAGTCACATAAAAACGGTAACATGTGAATAACCATGAGCACAGAACTTTAATAAACACTATTTTAAACAATCCATTTACCTATTTTCGGTAGGAGCGTGTAGCTATCATGAAGTGTTGAAACCTCTACAGCTGTAATTGTGTGAGAAATGGACTAAATGAATAAAGTACTAACATCAGGTCAATGTTATTTATTTTGATGTAAGCATATATGAACATTGAAAGCTATACGGCTTTTGGTGTCTGAAAAATAGACTTCTGCACAGACGTCAATGCAAAACTCGAATGTAAATTAACAAAGTGCAAAAGTAGGACATGGTCATTCACATTGAGATACTTTTGGTGTGAAAATGTTGCTCTTATGGTGGTTGTGAATTAACCAACAATTTGAATGTAACATCTGAAGGTACCCATGGACATACGATCGGACAAGGGTAACATTTTTGTGGTGGGGGCATAGTTAAATTACGCAAAACGCTACATGTATCTTAGGTTCGATACCAACGAAAGAACTAGACGAACTATTTTTGCAAATGTTTATTCTTATGCCTGGAAATGCTGGTGCTATGTATGGTAGTGAAGTTGCATTATTCTCAGTTAACCGCTCGAGTGTCTGTTTGAGAGCTGTTCTACGCATTGGCTTCGTCTTCCGAGGACCCGTTCAAATTCATATCTAAAAATATTATGGGAAACTTGAAAAACTCACATACAGTAAGGCTACACATAATTATTTATTTGTGTCTATTGCCATAGTATATATATTATAATGAATGAAGTTACAGCTTGCAGATGAAGCACACATTTGTTTTATTTCATCAACCAATTTTAAAACAAAAATGTGATCAGATAAGTATTGTCAAATTTCTATAAAATATAATTTTACTGTATTTAATTAATGTACTACTGTGTAGTCTTAAATGTGTCTCGTAAATAAACATGGACATGTCCATGAATAACCATGAGCACAGAACTTTAATAAACACTATTTTAAACAATTAATATAGAAGCGAAGTTAATTGTTTTAGTTTACATATTTCCATGAAATATGAAGTTTGTAGGGCCAAATGGTTGAACTTAACAAAATAAATTAACCACCAGACAGGATATGGTCGAAGGAATGGGCAAACGGTTGAGCGACACATCTTATCTCCTGACGTTATAAGATGTTATAAAATGAATAAAAAAAGTTACTTTTACCGACTGTGACTTTGAACATAAGGAACATGTGAGTTAAATGTCAATATTTGCCATATAAGAAAATGCGCTAAGCTAAAACAAACCAGCGCCTCTACATCGAACAACTAGCGCTTAACTTTAACAAACACTCGCTTCGATAAATGTTAACATCTACAAACCAAATCCGACAAAATATGTATTTCGGCTTTAAAATTAGTTTTAAAGCTAACATCTATAAGAAACATATAGAAACAAAAGTTCTTACCATAACATCAAATTCATAAACTCGAAGTGGTCACTTGTGTAAATGTAAAACACAGACTGGTAGTGTACGGACAGACTGGTAGTGCACGGTGTCATGGAGAACAAGTTTGTAAAATCATGATTATTTGCCAAATATGGGTTTCCACATCTACAAACCATCATATTCCTGTCTACAACTAGCGTGTTGATATCTACAAACTCAAAATCGATTCGCATATACACTTTACCTACAGTAATAGTGGAGACCGTGAAATATCGCCGAGTTCGATATGCATGAATTGTTCTAAGTGCAACTGTGTGTTTCAACGTATACCCTGAATACCACTCAGAACAGTGCTTGGTTGCTATGTATACACCCTAAACTTGAAACCGATCACAAATGTGAAAATTGTCATAAATGTAATATTCTAACGCGCTTGACAAAAATCCTGCAATCCGATTGGTTGACTTTCAAAAATGTGCGACTATTAATAGCGCACAACCCGTCGTAAATCTAGCCATGTGACGTTAAACCGTCAAAAACTAGACGTCATTTGTGATACCAAAAAAATATAATGTCAAAATCACTGAAATACGTTAGAAACGGATTAATCAGTATTGAAAAGTTGACTTTTGCGACAGAATATCAGTCGTTTAATGGTCACAAATCGTGTTTAACTTGCGACTACTAAGTTCTTGAATCACTTTTGCACTCTCCCCAGCAGCAATGTTTTGTTGTGACCATGTTGAGTATATATATTAAGCACAATTAAGTATACGAAAACTATAAAGTAGATCAACCGATCGTTCGTTATTCTACCGACTTCTGCGATTGTTTGTCCGAATTTCAAGATGGCGGCATTCGTGGGCGGAGTTAAGCATTACAAGACTTTCTAAAAATAGATTCACACTGGAATTTGCACAAGCGCAATAGCCTACCGTCGCAAAATCTAAAATTTCAGTACAGTTATCTGATGTTTTAGAAAAAGTCTTGTATATACCGTCTATTCCTGTGGTATATTGGCATATTTTGTTTTTCGTCATACATGTACATACTAGCCCTTGGTGACTGATATCAGCATTTGTCCGTTATACTTGCGTGCATGTCATTCTATGCGTGCGTGATTCTATGGTTGATTGTCTCGCTGCCGTGTATAACTTTGATAATTCCTCAAGGTACAGAATACACGAGTGGGTACTGATATATCTTTGTTAATAAAACCAAACACGTAATAGCTTCATATTATTTCCTCAATAATAATAGAGTTGATGGCTGATTTACCGTTTCCAACAAATATGTTTCTTCTTTATACAAGCCCATGCGGACGTGTTCGCATACACGTAAACAGTTATAATTAGCAAACAACATCAACAGTGTGATCCTATCGTGTATCCGCTGTAACAACTTCCATTTGATTTATCTGATTAACTGTCTTTGAGATTGTTGAAGTCATTGAAAGGTATTGACCTCACGCTGATTAGCAACCATTTTAAAGGGACACATGACACCTTCTGGCTGGGTATTAACATTTCACGATACGAAGCCAGCAAGGCATTTTTTTCGAAATATAATATATACGTTCTTAGTTTGTACAGAACGTGCTGGGCTTTGGCCATTTTGGAATAGCACAGATCGATATTGACGTCACACAATCAGACTGTAAATTTCACGAAAATATCGTGACATTGAACAATAGAAGCACAATCAAATTCAATAGATTATTGATCTGTTTTCGGACAAATGCATACATATTTGATCCGTGCTATTATCAGAATAATCTATCCTATCTGAAATCAAGACAATTTTATGTTCGTGTCAAAAAAAAATATTCATATAACTGTTATATATGATCATCATCTTTGTGTTTTAGTTATATTGCCTTTAATTGCTTCCTTTAAAGTTTGTTTAAACGATATTGCCTTTAATTGCTTCCTTTAAAGTTTGTTTAAACGATATTGCAAGGCGGGGATTTTCTTATTTACACTGTCCCGTTGATTGCGATGATGATAGGGTAAAAGTGAGTTTGGTGCACCCTAAAATTGGTTTAAATCTCTAGCGGCCTTTCTACCACTGATCGTCGTACTGAACATATTTGATATTTCGAAACAGTCGCATACAATATTCAGGGATGTATGCAATTTGAATAATGACAGAGAGTGCATGCACCAAGCTGGTACTGATGATCATTTGTGTTATTTTATATAGAGGCTGCTGCATATATACTCCTCAAAATAGTTGAAAGAAACTAACCCGCTAAATAACGGCAAAATTACACTGCAAAACCATTTATCAAAACTCTAGCAAGGTGTTGAGGTCATATTATAATGTGCATGTGCCGATTAAAAGTATAGGTATTTTCATAGGTTCTTAAAATACCCGTGATTGAAAATGCGTAAATTGAATTATGAGTTGGTAACTTTAATTTGACGCCTCACTTTTGGCCCGGCTGGTAAAGGCTGTTTATATTGTATCTATATAGTTTGGTTTCTCAAAACAGGTAAATTATATATATATATATACCTCGTCGTCAGTATGTTTAGAATCGGTGAACATATGTTGTAAACATTGTCTGTTGTTGGCGGGATAGCTACTTTAAGGATTAAGTTTTAGATTTTGGTCATTTTTTGGTGCTGTAATTGAACAGTTTACTATGTTAAGTTTAATTGTATTATTTTGCAATTGTTACGTTACACGCATTAACTTTTTATATGAATACGAAATCCATAATGTTACAGATTAAGTAATTATAGTGATGCCTCTATAGTCCATTGGTAAGAGCACTGAGTCCACAAGCGGAAGGCCTTGGGTTCAAACCCCACCAGATGCTGGTCCCTCCATATCATGTTTCATTAATTCATTACTTATCTTTCATCGACATTCGGCAAAAACCCACCTTCTCGGCCTTTAAATTTGCTTCAGGAGTAGTGAGTACTGCTGTCTTGTGACGATGTTAGGCCGACGTTCACTGAAAGCTGTAGACAGAAATTCGTTGGTTCATCGTATGACGCATCTGAAGTATGCCGTGTTTAGTAGCCTAGTAATGGTATAGTTGCTTGACTGGAGTACCGTGTACTATGGAGATGTTAGGCCGACGTTAACTGAAAGGAGGAAAGCTGTAGACAGAAATTCGTTGGTTCTTCGTATGGCGCATCTGAAGTATGCCGTGTTCAGTACCCTAGTAGTGGTATAGTTGCTTGATTAGAGTACCATGTAGTACTATGGAGATGTTAGGCCGACTTTAACTGAAAGGAGGAAAGCTGTAGACAGAAATTCGTTGGTTCATCGTATGACGCATCTGAAGTATGCCGTGTTTAGTAGCCTAGTAATGGTATAGTTGCTTGACTGGAGTACCGTGTACTATGGAGATGTTAGGCCGACGTTAACTGAAAGGAGGAAAGCTGTAGACAGAAATTCGTTGGTTCTTCGTATGGCGCATCTGAAGTATGCCGTGTTCAGTACCCTAGTAGTGGTATAGTTGCTTGATTGGAGTACCATGTAGTACTATGGAGATGTTAGGCCGACTTTAACTGAAAGGAGGAAAGCTGTAGACAGAAATTCGTTGGTTCATCGTATGACGCATCTGAAGTATGCCGTGTTTAGTAGCCTAGTAATGGTATAGTTGCTTGACTGGAGTACCGTGTACTATGGAGATGTTAGGCCGACGTTAACTGAAAGGAGGAAAGCTGTAGACAGAAATTCGTTGGTTCTTCGTATGGCGCATCTGAAGTATGCCGTGTTCAGTACCCTAGTAGTGGTATAGTTGCTTGATTGGAGTACCATGTAGTACTATGGAGATGTTAGGCCGACTTTAACTGAAAGGAGGAAAGCTGTAGACAGAAATTCGTTGGTTCTTCGTATGACGCATCTGAAGTATGCCGTGGCCATTAGCCTAGTACTGGTATAGTAGTACCATGTAGTCTATGGATAGGCTGTTTCATAATAATAGACAATAATAAGATGATATATCAGCAATGTTCAAAAAACGGTGCAATCCAAAAGAAAAATGAGAAATACCAGGTGAACTGCGGTTGAACAGCGAGAGTCGTCATTGAAACGGAATATACATGGATGCTTCAGCAGAAAGCATGACAACAGATCACCATCCAGTAGCAGGGACAACAGCAGAGCTGGCGGAAGACGGAGTGAGGGGAGGCGAAAGAAAAGAGCTGATAAAGGGTTTGAGAAGGTGGACCAAAAAACAGGATTTATTACAGGTCTATTGTGAGGTCCTTAAATTGATTTAAGGAGTATAGTTACATCTGCTGTGGGAACGCCAGGAAATAATTATTCAGCATTTTTGATCATTTTGATACTCCGCCACAGGGATTATTTTTTGTGTTGCCGAGCTGAGGACTGATTACAGAGGATTGGTTTGAAGTCAGATAAGTGGCAAGTTGCGGTCAAACAATGTGCAATGTGCATAAGAAATAAAATATTTCCAGCGGGTTTATATTGTCTCAGATCAATACCTGGTGTGCGTGACTTGCAAACCATAGATACACACATTTTCGAGAGATTGAACATAATACAAACACATTCTCACAATTTACATTGTACGTCCATCTCTCAGCATCAAACAAAGCAGATATACAGATTTATTGTGTTTTTGAAAGGTCAGAGGTCTTGATAGCAATTTCAAAGCACTGAAAGTGCTGATGGACGGTGCCACAAAGAAAGTATTGATCAAAATCAAATTCAGGAAAAAAAACAGGTTTGCATACTGAGGTGGCGAACATTTGTGCAACATATTATTGAAATCGGATGAGGCATTACCAAAGTTATGGGATCGGACAGAAGGATAGACGGGAAAAAAAAAAATAATAATAATAATAATAAAAAAAAATGTAGTCTTTGATGAAAATAATTGTATGGTTTGATAAAGAGATGTCTGTGGTACATAGTTATATAATCTCTTCTACTCGCGAATTTATGAACGGCCTTTGATAGTTACCATGATGTGATAAAATGTTTCATTTAAATATCATGGTAATCGAATTATTTACTCTTCAAATGTGCACGTAATGAATGTAATTATTTTAAAAAGGTTAATTACATCAAAATCGATATTTTTCACACAAGATTTACAAGTGTTTGCCAAGGATAATCTTTATTATTGGTATACATATAGCTGATTAGTCATGTATCTTGCTGTGAATGCCACTCGAAATCTACCTAAGTGTTTGCCACACCTTTAAATTATCAATTTGGACTGGTACGTAATTTAATGTCATTAATTTCTTGGTGATGTTATTGACCCCATGTCGGATATTTATTTAATAATGTTGATTACATTACATCTTTATCGGTTAAATACTGTTACACAAATGATGTACGATACGGCACGGATTCTATTTATTATCCAATTACATCTGATATCTATTTATTTCATGTATTCATGCTAGTTGTTCTAATATATGATATAAATGAATTAATAAACATTATCGTTTGTCGTTGTATGCATCCTTCATACACTGATAATATACCGATAATCTAATAGATTCATTACTAAACTATTTATTGCTACTTTCGGTATTCTGCGTACTACGCACCTGCTATTTTCGTATTATTTCAGAATGTACGGTACGGTACGGCTTTTACTCCCAACCTCGTGTATGCGCATTAATTTGTACAGGATCAACAGCGTATTATTTAAACTTAAGTTAAAATCATTAAATGTTTACTAATGCTTACATATTTATCAATATATTGTCAATATACGAATATTACAGCCTTGTGAATGGTACTACTTTTATCGCGCTGTAATCTGGTGATCTTTGGTTTAAAATCAAGTTAAAATCACTTGATGTTTACCAACGCTTATATATTATCAATATGTTGTCAATATATGAATCTTTTGCCCATTTACAGCTTTGTAAATGGTACTACTTTTATCGCGCTGTAATCTGGTGATCGTTGGTTTCTAGTAGAAAGTCGTTGTTTGCCAGATTTCCCAAATGATTTGCTTTTATTTTTACATGTCTGGTCATCGTTTCAATTAGGCGTATTTTATTATTAGGAATGGCTGTTCTCGTTTCCTCGTCCGTCGAATGAGAACTATAATCGGACGGTCTCGTGTATCCTTCGAGAATTATTCCATTCAATATTAACGGTAGGACAGGGTTGCCGGGTCCTCCTATGTATTCGTCCCTTCTCTATGTAACCTATACAATTCGTTTATGAGCAGTTAAAGATAGATAGATACTTCTATTGACTTAAACGATTACAGTTTTTCATCATTACAAATAAATGATAACTATAATATACATACACGTGACAGATATTAACATTGCAAATTCAACAAAATAATCACTACGTTTATTGTTTTGTTTCATACATATTTAAACAATCAAAAACATACACATATTATGGTATGTCAATGATAAATGTTCTAAAATAAGATATCTAGTGGTGTTTTTTGGTCTGTTAAGATGGGTGTAGATAGCTTTAATACAAGTGCATCAGAAATGAATTTACTTAAACTAAGAATAACCTTTTTGTTTAATGACTGCAACAATTCCACAAATTTAAACATGCTTGGTCTAGTTGTGTAATATTTAGGAATGTATTTGTTTTGTAATGTTAGATTAAGTAGTACAGATCAAAATAAAATGGTATTCGTCTTCAATATCGTTAGTGTAACAAATGTCGCACACTCTTTCGTTTCTCTCTGTTCTCCCTCTTAAGTATCTCACTGTTTATATTCTTAAACAATGAGCGGATAATCTTATTTTTGTTATACAACTTCTTAATTGTTTGGAGCATAATGTTTCTAGATATGTTTCAAAATCAAAATTCTCTTTCACCACTTTATATAGCGTTAAAACTCTACTGCCTTCTATATCAGATTTCCATTGTTGCATGAAATTATCTATTAATCTTTGTTTAAATATTAAAGGAAACTGTTTAAAACTAACACTCATGGGATTATCCCAGACATTATTAAAGCCGTTACTGTTTAGGATAAACCTTATATTAGTTAGCCAATTCTTCGCGCCTTTATTACAGTTAGATAACAAATCCTTATATATTGCTTCTAGTATAATGTTCTCTGTAGACAATAGTTTATATTATTACCTGAGCTCCTATATAAATGCTATATCGTCATTTATTGCTAATTCACTAAGGAAAAGACTGTTCCCGGTGAAAACGAACTGTTACCGGGCTTTAGTTTCGACTGTTTCCCTCACGTGCTGGAATTTCGTTTGCGTGACGTCATGTTGCTTTTTTCACCATAGGTTCCCATTATAAAACAAATTTTCATTTTCACTGTTTCGTACAGTAACATTAATCAGGTAATAAAACAGTTATCACATGTGTGTTTGGTATCGGCCTCGGGAAACAGTTCACACTGCCATCCCCTCCACCTCGGGAAAACAGTTTTGACTGTTCCCCAAACACACATGTGATAACTGTATATCAATATTTGATCATTTTTACATATCTATTAATGTATAAGGGGTAACGAGAGAGCTCTCCGTAAATACCAGCATTGCTCGTGGTAAGTTTAACACCTAAAATAATTTTACAAAATTGTAATTGTATTCTCTCAATATCTTTTGATTTTGTAATCCCCCATATTTCACTTCCATAATTTAATATTGATGCCACAAAAGCATCGAAAAGCTGAAGAGATAATTTTGGTTTCAATTCATATTTTCGTATATTAACCAAGAGTATATTCATTGATTTTAAGGCTTTTCCACAAAGACATTGTTGGTTAAAAGAAAAGGAGCCAGTATAATTAAGAACCACACCTAAATAATTAAAATCATCGACGACATCTAATAAACTTCCATTATAATACCACCTTTCACATTCTTTAATTCTACCCCTTTTACGGAATATAACTATTTTTGTCTTTTCAGTATTAACTTCAAGACCCCAGGATTCACAGTATTCATAGAGTCTATTAAGGCTTTGCTGAAGGTCATCTGGGCTTGATCCCAGTACAGCCATATCATCAGCAAAAAGCAACAGTATTAAAGTGATATCATTAAGAGATAAACCACCGTCTGTTGTGTTTAATAAGAACAATTCCAAATATTCTATGAATATAGAAAACATAATCGGTGAGACATTATCACTTTGCTTTAGACCGATAGAAATATCAAAGAATTCGGAGTAAGATCCACAGGACTTAACACATGCTTTAACTGTATCATACATGGATCTAATTATCCTAAGCATTTTCCCGTTGACACCACATTTATTAAGTTTTAACCACAACGCGTTTCTGTAGACAGAATCAAACGCTTTTTTTCAAATCTATAAATGCGAAATAAAGTATTTTTTTGTTGTTTAGAAGTTTGTTTATAATGCTGTGCAAAATAAATAATGCATCTGTTGTTGACCTCCCTTTTCTAAACCCGAATTGAGCATCAGATATGATATTATTATTTTCGCACCATTTGTCCATCCGCGTATTCAAGATGCTTGTAAATAGTTTACTCATACAATTAATTAATGTAATTCCCCTGTAATTGTTAACAGAGTCAATATCGCCTTTTTTATGTAGAGGAATAATAAAACCCTTAAGCCAGCTTTCCGGAAAGCAACCTGTATCGAAAAAAAAAAAAAAATATCAGTAATATGACCCGATAATATATCCCAACTAGCAATGAAATATTCATTAAGCATAAAATCGCCCGAAACCGCCTTATTTTTATTTAACGCTTTTATCGCAGACTCTACCTCGGCTACGCTTATCCTTTTATCTAATTCTTCGAAAATTGGGTCATTATCATTGAACTCATGATTAGCATTAAAGTTCTCTGATTCTTCTGAAAAATATGTTTTTATATCTTTAAATAAATTTGAAAAATACTTCTCAAAATCATCCACAGATATACTGGCATTTACGATTTTTCGTTTCGGAAAACGTCTCCAAAATTCTCTAGGCTTTGAACGTCGCATATTTTCAAACTGAACGTCGCATATTTTCAAACTCTTTCGTCTGCTTAAATTTAAACGCGCGTCGTTTCTTTTTAATTAATCTCTTATAAACTTGTTTTAGATTAGCAAGCGATGTTCTATTTTCATTTGACTTTAATCTGTTGAACTCATTCAATGAATTTTTATAAAGTTGTTTAGACTGATAGCATTCTTCATCGAACCATTTTTTCGTGTCACTATTTTTAATTTGAAATCCCGACGAAGTGATTTTGATGTGCTTCATAAAAAGTGGGTCAGCGACTTCACGCATTGTACACGTAAATTGCGATACAAGATTATCTACACTATTCGTGCTATCTGAATTAAAATTATCGAACAATGCATTAAAACATGGCCATTTACCAATAATACCTCGTCGAAACTGTTCCCTATGCAATTCGTCCCATTTTAAGACCGGTACACACGGTAAGATTATCTCATAGGACAAATCTTATAAAACAAATCTGATACAATCTATTTTATGAGATTGCCTGTACACACGGTGAGATTAATTTTATGGGATTTTCTGGTGACTTTCAAATAAGTGCATACTGGATCTTTCCAGAAGGTAAACGAATGAAAGCGCCTTGTCATACATCTTTCTTGTCGTAGTCTTTGTGCGTGACTGTCCACAAAACTTCCTCTTCCTCATAATATCCCAGCAATTCATCAGTGTTATCATTCGTCCAGTTTCCTGCCATGTTGCTATGTATGAACTAAAATACTCGCGTGTACAAATCTACAATGCATGTAGACCCTATGCTGCGAAGTTTATGTCAAATCTGGAACGCAGGACACCTTGACCACAGTGTCACCATGTGTGGTTGAATGGCGGCGCTTTTGATATTGTCTTATGAAAATAGAGCATGTTCTATTTCTGGAAGACAATTTTCAGGTCATAAATTGTGTCTTAAGCCCCTGTACACACGATGCAATTTGTCTCACAAGACATATCTTATAAGATAAATCTTACCGTGTGTACCGGGCTTTATAGACTCAGTTTAATATGAACGTTTATCATTCCCGTCGTGCGTTTTGCCAGCAAGAGTGAACGATAACGGTGCATGGTCACTAAATTCATTAAATGCATGTCTACAAAAATCGCTCACACATGGAAAATCGCGTTCTTTTAACAAAGATAATCAATTACGCTGCTTCCATGCCTAATAACGTACGTTATACACCCCACACCACAATCTGACCTTAAATTACCATTGGCCAATCGAAACACAAGTCCAATAATCTGTTACCTTGTGGATTCGCACATGTATCTTATGAGGCCCGCTTTAGGGGGCTATCTGGTATATAATCAGAGTAATCAATATCGTTAATTACACTATCACATACAATACAATCGCACCTATTTGACACTTTGCCATAACAATCACCGCAATATCTATTTCACTGTTTTTACACGTCCATGCTTCAGATAAAACAATTATATCGTTTTGCTTTAAAATGTTCACAAACTCTGCATTCTGTCTTACTCTCAGACAAACCATTACAATTCCAGACAATCACTTTAAGTCCACCCTCGTCGTTGTCCTAGTCGCCATTGATCGGCTTTCCGTTGATTAAAGCGTGTCATAGCTTATCCATGCACGATGGCCCTCTCGCTTCGCGTCTTTCATTTTGGGAGTCAGTTGCCGACGTTTCGCAATGATTTCTGGTGGAAACTGTTCATGCATATAGTAGTCACTTCCTTCAAGTTTGATTCTTTGCCTCCGCACCATTTCTCTATCCGGGAATTGATTAAACTTGCAAATAGTTTTGCGTTTTACTCCGGGGACAACAATTCAATTCAATTCAAAGTAAATGTATCATACTGGATTGCCTAAGGGCATATGAACATATTATTTTACATCATGATCAGCTTATTTTCATTTATGCTTTATTGAATACTGTAACAGTTGAACACTATTTGTATAATGCATGTACCTAATGATTTAAAATAAGTATAAAAGTCGAAAAGGAAATGCAGCTATCACAGAACACAGCAAACCCCAAAACACGCAAAACGACAAACATGAATGGCAATGTTAATAATGAACAATGGCACACGACGTCACAAACACTAAAAGGGTTGATAATAGGGCCACCGGCTTGGAACTGTCAGTGACAAATAAAGCCGCTGGGGGTTTAAACCAGGTTCTAGTGTGCACCAAACCTCACACTTACCCTACTGTCATCCCAATAAAACGGGAAAGTGTAAATAAAGAAATCTCCACCATGATCTATTCTCTAACTAACAAGGCAGCATTAATAGGCAATATAAGTAAAACACAAAGATGCTGGTGTATACATATATACAAAAAACAATAGCATATAAAGACACAAAGAAGATACTCAGTGACTTGGCAGAAGCCAGAGCAATAAGAGAATAAACCATTGAGGGCACGACAAGACACGATTGCAGACAAACATCAAACGTCACCGTCCTTTTGGGCTTTAGGTAGACGGCATCATAGGGTCCACAGCTTGTCCGGTCAGCGCACAATTAAAGAGGAAAGCATAGTGGCGAACTGTAAATGGGTCCACCACCAAGCATGCAGTGCGTTGCAAAATGATAGGTTCATAACCTATTTTGATAAACCTTTTAACACGTTTAACAAAGATAGTATGAAAGTGATCATGACCAAGGATCTTACGAAGTTTGTAAATCACGTCACCATAGAAGTCAAAGAAGATCAGGGTTGCGATAATAAAATGTTGAAAAGTTTTACGAAGTTTATGGTAACGGTAGCCCTGATGGAGTAACTTTTTTTAGTTATACAAAGATTACGAATATAAAAGTCCTGAACTCGAGTACAAGCTCTAGAAAAACGAATTAGTTGAAACACATAGACCCCATAAGAAGTTGCTCGGGAAACATCCCCATCTAAATGGGACTAATTAACAATATCAAATTAAAGTCATCTTTCCTATCATATATTTTGCTAATTATTTCACCATTTTCAATAGAGAGATCTTTAAGTTCTTTAGGATATATATTATTAGCCATAGTAGAAAAGAAAAAGTTGTCAATGTTCGAGATCGAGAGGTGTCATTAAAGGCTTCAATAACATCTGCCTGGGCATCTGGTGAAAGACTCGACATGAAAAAACTTTCATAGCAATATAAAAACAAAGGGTGCACAGTTCGTACCCACAGGGATTCCAACAAACCGTCTATAAACGGTAGTTCCATACCTGAGGAAAATATTATCTAATAGAAGAATAAGTGATTCACAAACGTCATGGCAAGTCCACATAGTGTAATTGTCCAAACTGCCGTTAGTAAAAAAAGCTTTAATATTGTTACAGGCCAAAAATGTAGTAATTTCCCTAGCAAAAGTTGTTTTAATGAGAGCAATATAAGGTTGTGTGGTAAAGTAGCATATAATGTAGAAAAAAGTACTTATAGATGAAGCTTGACGTTTATTGCAAATGTTATCAAGAACGTGGCCTGAATTTGTTTAAACCAGCGTGCTCTACGTTTATTAAAGAAAGGCTATTCAAGACGAACGCTGTTATTATAAGGTCGGCCATCTGTTATAATTGCACCTACCCCATTATGGAAAAAAACGTACTTGAAATATATATTTCCCATTAGGAGAGTATTAGTTGTAAGATATTGGTTTATATCTGAATTATACTGATGATGTTTTATAATGAACATTGTTATGCTATTCATAAATTCTTCATCTCTATTTGGATGCATTCTGTAATAAAACATCTACCGTTATCGTGGTTATATTATAACTCATGTATAAGTGTTTGCGATCATGAAATACACAAACAGTCCTGAAAAAAGTAATATGAATTTCTACTCCAAGAATATGAGTCACAAATCCATATCTTTGTTGTAGTGATGTTATTTGTATAAGGGCATTGTTATTCATAATCATGCCCCTCTAATGAGAAACTCAATATGTAATGGAGACAATAATTTCAGTTTGCTTCAATGAAGGTTGGTCATGCTGCGAAATGCAAAATGCTTAAAATAATGCAGGTATGCATGCTGTTTTGAAAGATTTTATGTTTTATTTCTGAATTGTATGGTTTGGATCACCTTTTCAGTATTTATTGAAATTCACACTAGCGTTTGTTTAGTGCTGTGTGGCGGCCGTAAAAAGTCGCCCCGACTACAAATAAGTAGTTATTATTTACTGGTTCTTTCGGATCATCAAGCCCGTTCTGTGTTGCTTTAAAGTAAAATATCGGTTAAGCCGGTGCTAGGAGGCGAGAGAGGTGTTGCATCTTATAATTACCTCTCATGAACAGACTCAATAAAACCGAGTCTGCTACTTTTCTCTCTTGCTTGTGTTTGTTGCTTTCAAGGGATCACCTTTTCAGTATTTATTGACATTCACACTAGCGTTTGTTTATTGGTGTGTGGCGGCCGTAAAAAGTCGTCCCGGCTACAAATCAGTAGTGTTATTACTTACTGGTCCTTTGGGATCATCAAGCCCATTCTGTTTTATTTCTGAATTGTATGGTTTGGATCACCTTTTCAGTATTTATTGAAATTCACACTAGCGTTTGTTTAGTGCTGTGTGGCGGCCGTAAAAAGTCGCCCCGACTACAAATCAGTAGTTATTATTTACTGGTTCTTTCGGATCATCAAGCCCGTTCTGTGTTGCTTTAAAGTAAAATATCGGTTAAGCCGGTCTAAGGAGGCGAGAGAGGTGTTGCATCTTATAATTACCTCTCATGAACAGACTCAATAAAACCGAGTCTGCTACTTTTCTCTCTTGCTTGTGTTTGTTGCTTTCAAGGGATCACCTTTTCAGTATTTATTGACATTCACACTAGCGTTTGTTTATTGGTGTGTGGCGGCCGTAAAAAGTCGTCCCGGCTACAAATCAGTAGTGTTATTATTTACTGGTCCTTTGGGATCATCAAGCCCATTCTGTGTTGTTTTAAAGTAGAATATCGCTTAAGCCGGTGTTAGGAGGAGTCAGTCGTGTTGCATCTTATAATTACCTCTCATGAACATACTCAATCAAACCGAGTCTGCTACTTTTTTCTCTCGTTTGTGTTTGTTGCTTCCAAGGGATCACCTTTTCAGCATTTATTGACATTCACACTAGCGTTTACGTTTATGCTAAGTGGTGGCCGTAAAAGGTCGCACCGATTACAGATTAGTAGTGCTATTATTTACTGGTCCTTTGGCATCATCAAGCCCATTCTGTGTTGCTTTAGAGTAGAATATCGCTCATACCGGTGCTAGGAGGCGTGAGAGGTGTTGCATCTTATAATTACCTCTCATGAACAGATTCAATAAAACTGAGTCTGCTACTTTTCTCTCTTGTTTGTGTTTATTGCTTCCAAGGGATCACCTTTTCAGTATTTATTAGTTTTGGTAACAAGAAACATATTATTGACGAAAGAAACAACCATATGACATAACTAGCTAGCAATGTTTTCATATATGTCAATCAGTCCGTAATTACAGAGTCCAGATATATCTATAATTATGTCTCGGTTTCTTAAATAAACAGATTGCTACTGCAGCGTCAAACTACATATATTAAATTGTATATATAAAAACGTATAGAAATTCTTCTGAGAATTGCGACAGAAATCGAATTAATTGCGTCTAGAAAGTGTTTTCTTTCTTAGACATCGGCTTCCCTAATTACTATTACCAGATATGGCAATAATTATGTCTGGCGAGGCAACACTTTATATTAATAAAAAAAAAGAAAAGGAAACAAAACGCCTTTTGAATTGCAGCAGAACAGAAGAAAGTGTCTTGACTGTCTGGAAAATGTCATCAGCGTGTAGAGAAGCCATTAATAAATGATGAAAGTCATTGCACGGTGTATATCGCACGCAACAAAAATGTCCAGACTTGTTTGACAAAATGTCTAAAGAGCCTTCAACCAATTGCTGCGTAAGTATAAACGAACCTTGGAGAATAACATTTTTAAAAGAAAAAAACGTATCGTGTATTTGAAGCTTCTTTGTTGCGACAACCGCGGAATTCTTATTTGCAACTTAACAAAGCTAATATTTCTGATACTAACACTTCTTTTCTCGCTTTACACCTCTCTATTGAAAATCGTGAAATAATTAGCAACATCTATGACAAGAGAGATGATTTTAATTTATTTTGATATTGTTAGTTATCCCCATTTAGATGGGGATGTTTTCCGAGCAACTTCTTATGGGGTCTATGTGTCTCAACTTATTCGTTTTTCTAGAGCTTGTTCTTGCGTTGAGGACTTTAATAATCGTAATCTTTGTATAAATAAAAGGGTACTTCATCAGGGCTACCTTTACCATAAACTTCGTAAAAAGTCAAAAGTTGGTGTTACATTAATAACATGGCATTACACCCATCAAAAACTAAATGTTTGCTTATCTCCACAAGATATAAGGTTAAAAATCCCAAAGAAATGTTTTTATATATTGACGATGTCTTAATAGAAAAGGTATCTGTACATAAACTACTAGGTATATATATTGATATATATCGTGGTAGTATCAAATATCTAAAGTTTGTTCAACACTCAATACTAAAATTGCATTATTAAAACATATTATTTACCATTTAACATATGATATGAAGAAAATATTTGATAACGCTTACATTATGTCATCGTCTGACTATTGTTGAAATATTTGGGGAAAGGGAGTTAATTCGAAAGCTGAAATCATAAAAATAACAAAAATTCAGAAGAGGGCAGCACGAATAATACTGAATAAAGACTTAAATACTTACTCAAAGTTAATGTTTAAAGAATTGGGTTGGCTATCATTCGAAAACCAATATATATATCATATAGGAATATTATTTGTTAAATGTAAAAATAAACTAGTATCAAAATACCTGTCAGATCTAATTAGCTTCTCTCACAATGAAAATTATGTTGCGTTCCATTAAGCGAAAATGTCTTGTTCCACTGAAACATCAAACAAACTCGTTTAAAGATTATTTTAGCTATTACAGTACAACAGTATGGAATACAATTCCTTAACATATACATAACATCAATAGCCTTAATTGGTATAAATACAATTTAAAACAATTTCTTTTCCAAAAACAGGATATATACTAGCTGTTATTACTATCTAACTAATGTTGTAGAACTTGTGGCCCAACCCTTTTGCAAACTAATGTAAATGTTGCAATAAAATATGTTTAAACCAACTATGTCGCTGTTGTGTTGTTATTATTAATTTTATTTTTTTCTTGAGTGAAACTGCCACTGTATGCATGTGATTGCTTGAATATCTTTCATATATGACACTATGGATATATTGATTATGAATATAGAATATTATGAATGTATTAACCAATGAGTGTTTGTCGGATTTGTAGTATTGTTGTGTATATGGGTGTTTGCGTGTGTGCGCATGAGTATGAATGTTTTTATATGTATTTATAACTCTTATAGCATTATTGTTCGAAGGCCACATTGAAAATAAGTGTATGTATTTTATATGCATAACTTAATGTGTTTTAACCTTCGTTAAATAAAGAAATTATTATTATTATTATAAAAACATTTGCAAAATTTTATTATCGTAACCCTGATCTTCTTTCCAAATATAAAAGTAATTTAAGAATTCTTTTGAGACAATAACTATCACAACCGGACTTCTATGGTGACGTTATTTATCCTTGGTCATGATCACTTTCATACTCTCTTTGTTAAACGTGTTAAGAGGTTTATCAAAAGAGGATATGACCATATAATTTGGCAACGCACTGCTTGCTTGGTGGCGGACCCATTTACAGTTCACGACTGTGACATTTGTTGTTTGTCTGCAATCGTGTCTTGTCGTGCCCTCAATGGTTTATTCGCTTGTTGCTCTGGCTTCTGTCAAGATATTGAGTACCTTCTTTGTTGCTTTCTAAGCTATTGCTTTTTGTATTTATATATACACGAGCATCTTTGTGTTTAACTTATATTGCCTATTAATGCTGCCTTGCTGGTTAGAGAATAGTTCATGGCGGGCATTTCTTTAGTTACACTGTCTCGTTTTATTGGGATGACAGTAGGGTAAATGTGAGGTTTGGTACACCCTAGAACCTGGTTTAAATTCCCAGCGGCCTTTTTTACCACTGACCATTCCAATGCGGTAGCCCTATTGCCAACCCTTTTTGTGTTTGTGATGTCATATGCCTTTATTTATTATTGACATTGCCTTTCATGTTTGTCGTTTTGCGTGTTTTGGGGTTTACTGTGTTCTGTGAAATCTGCATTTCCTGTTCGACTGTTATACTTATGTTTAAAGTCTTGCCGTTGTTTTGCTTACGCGCAAAGTGGCGGTTATGGTTCTAAGGTTTATAGTACATCTGCTGCTAGCATTAACCAAGAGAGAGTTCAGGGCTGGGCATGTTAGACTTTGGAATTTGGCGTGCATATGTGCTCAACTTGTATGGTGTGTATATTTAACTGGTGCGTCGCGTTGTACGTCGTTTACTCACTGGAATTTGTTGTCGCAGTGAAGTGCTTGCGTTTGTCTTCTTCTTCTTAAGTCCTACATCCACTAGATAAGTCTTCTCCTACATCCACTACTGACAATTGGATGTCTTTCCCAAAAGTCTATTTGAGGGCCACTTTACCACAATTAATCAATTTGTATGTGCAGATTGATCTCTCCACTATACAAGGGTTATTCATTATATTTTGTCAATTGTGGTGTTATTCCTAGAAAAAGTACATCATTTCAATAACATATTTTACATTCCTTCAAAGTACTCTCCATTAGCTTGTATGCAAAGTTTTTATCGTTTTAGACACAAAAAAATGCTTTTTGATACTGGAGTTTAGGTGCACCCCTTAGGCACGGAAAATTGCAGACCCAAGGGACTTTCAAACAGCATGTTTCCTTCCTGAAATATATGTTTTCAGTGGAAAAAGAAAGAAGTCACATGAGGCAAGGTCAGGCGAGTAAGGTGCATGCGGGGGTATGGTGACCTTTTCCTGTTACAGAAGCTTTAAGCTTCGTCGAAACGTTGTCCCTGTCGAACTTGGCATTGACCCTTTCCTCTTTGGTACGGTGACTTGTACAGATAGTCCATGTATTGGGAAGAAAATCGGGTTAAGAATTTTACGGACATTGTTGATTCTCTTCGCAATGCAGGGTCTCCTGGCTGCTTTAGTGGCCCATATTCTGTTTGAGACTTTTCTGTTTGGATAAAAAAACAGAAACCATGACTCGTCTCCAGTGACAATTCACGAAGACTTTCTAATCAAGACATTGGAATGTTGGTAGGTTTTGTCGCTGGTTATTCCCTAATTGAAAATATGTGTACTAACTTTGCTATTATCTAACGAAAACTTGGTGTGCCGACAGATGGATTATTCTGGTTTGTTGTATACCTTGAATCACGTCAACTAAAGCGACATGGATATTAGAGAGGCTATATACAGAATGGCTTGCTTCTGCACGCTGTATTTGTGATAGTTGAGATAGTTGGGTCTCCTATTAAGTGTTTTTGGATAGGAAATTGTCATTCAAATCACGCTTATGCTCTTAAATAAACTGTGTCGTGGTCGTGTGCTCTTCAATTGGCTGTCTTTGTAAATTACTGGCCTTCATTTACAGTGCATGTGCGATACATCGGATAATATTCAAATGCAGAATGTTAAAGTTTGTAAAAAGCAAATAATAACAAACCAAATACATGTAGTATACACAGAAGTCCTAAACACATTGGTATATTTAAATATATATTTATATATGACTAGAAACGTCATGATATTTTTCTAGAATAGTAGTAATGGTGCTAATTTGAGTACTTGGGCGGATTTATATACACGGTCAATTTAAACATCTTCATTATACTTTGTTCTAATAATATCATTTAAAAAATACATTAATATTAACAAGTACAATGAACGATTACACTCTAAGTACGCGACACCACAAACATAGAAGGTTTGACACTAGGGACACCTCTTTGGATTGGAAGTGGCAAACATTCCGCTGGGGGTTAAATTAACATTGAGTTACTAAGGCCAAACAAAATAATATGTGTGGTTCAGGTAACACTGGCAAAAAAACAGGGTAGGTAGGCAGGCGTTTTTGTGTTTTTTTCTCAATAATGAATTCAATTCTGATAATGAATTTAATATGTTAAATTACTATATACCTTGAGCTCCATTTTTTTGTATTATCAACAATTCTTTTTTCTTTTATCCTTTTTTTTTAAATTTTTGCATAAAAGGTTTTAGGTTCGGCTCCTTAAAATAGGGTCGATCGGGTTACCTAAACCACACATATCTTTTTATGTGGCCTGAATATTATTTCAAATTTTACTTATCGTTCATTAAAGATAAATGGCCATTCTTTTTGTAGTATTATCAATTAACAAATTTAACTCTTAAACGTCATATGAACATTTATTGATAGTCCCGGAGAGAAACATATATTTAAAACCGCTACTAAGTTGCATGACGTAGATACTACTTTTACCATTGCGTGACTGCACGGGGAAATGAGGTAAATCTGAATTGTATAGCTGCAAAACTATTGCCAGATAATTGATAAATACATTTACCTGTGGATTAATTTACCTTTTCAAAGTTTTCTACGTCATAAAGTAAAATCTTCTTCTCGCTTTTCACAGATATTGCTATGTGTGAATTGTAAATACCTATTGTTGTGTATTGATTTCGATTTAAATAAACATAAGCATGTTCATGTAACAAAACATGGCTGGAGAACTTTAAAGTAAATGACATATGCATCTGCACTAAAGAATAGAACGTTTGGATTGTTAATATGTATTTAAAATAATATGAAACAAAACACATTGTATAATTATTATCGACTTACTGTATAATTAGTATCGACTTATCAGGACATTATAAAATCGGAAGTTTGTGCCGCCGGATGCCCTAATTGAAAATGTGTGTACTCATTTTGCTGTTGAACTTTCTTATTACGGATATAATTATACAGAACTTGCTTGTTAAACATGCCCATCTAACGAAAACTCGGTGTGCCGACAGATGGATTATTCTGGTTTATAATATACATTGAATCACTTCAACTGAGGCGGCATTGATGCTGGAGTGGGGATTAGCTATATACGTGATTGCCGTGCTTCATATTAATTGTTTGGATAGGGCATTGATATTCAATAGGGCACTGATATTCAAACCACGTTAGTGCTCTTAAACAAACTGTGTCATGGTCTTTTCAACTGACAGTGGGGATGACTGGACTTTATGTATGGTGCATTTGCACTGTTAGTGGTATAGAAAAGCAGAACCACAACCACCGAACAACAATTATATTATACTCTGATATTGTTTATGAATGCGGAATGTAACAAGGTCTAAAAAAGTAGATAATAATAATAATAATAACAATTAATAATAATAATAATAACAATTAATAATAATAATAAATAACAATTAATAATAATAATAATAATAACAATAATGCCAAGTGGATCACAAAATATCCCCATGTTTAGCAAAAGTACACTTAATAAAACGGTCCCGGGTCGTTTCGCCAACAATCCCGTTCACATACCATGTTGTTTCGCCCATCGGTCATTTCGCACATAGTCGTTTCGTCCACCAAAGTCGTTCCGCCCGCCATTTATCATATTGTTGTTGCAATAACGGAAAATTAGTAAATATAATCATATTATACCAGATCATTCTCAAAGATGAATTATTTTATATAAAAAATACTGATAATTTCACTAATTAGGAGGCGTCTTCGTGGCCGAATGGTTAACGACTTTGCGTTGTAAACCTTCGCCTCTCACCGCTGCGGGTTCGAATCCCACTGGGAGCTCGACTTGTAAGTGAGGAAGTGTCGATTCTTACGGATGGCGGGAGGTGTACAGTACTGGTTCTTCCCAGGAAAAGTGGGTGGTCTGCCTCCACCACAAAAAATCGATGTTGCAAATGACGTAATACACCATACAAACATACAAACTAATTAGGAGGGGAATTTTCCCGAGTTTGTTATATATTCAAGGAAACCAATATGTTTATAAAGTTAATTGCTTTGTGTATCTAGACGCGCCCTGTTACATCAGCCAACATATTTATATTTAGCAAATATTGTTTCTAGTTAGTACCGAGGAAGAGGTGTAACTAGGACTTGACAGTAGATATGCAATGTATTCATTTTACATCTACCGCCCATTGGCTATCTTTCTTTTTTTTAAGCACATCTTTTTGTTTTTTGTGTCATAATTCTTTTTTATTGTTGCTTTAATCTGTGAAATTTTGATACATTTTTTGGTGCTTTTTTTTCTCAAGCAAAATATTGTGCAATAAATATAAAGCGTAATTGCATACAACATAACTTGTCTGATCGTCTGTTACTGCCGCCTGGTTGCCGTCAACATCTGACGGAGCATACTGACGGACGCAGCCTCTCAATAACTGAGCTGTGGTTATTTCATCGTCGGAATACTGCTCCACAACTGCTGGATGCCTTCCTCGAGCTTGGTGTATCTTGTTCTGGTCTCCCTAGTCAGCAGATTGTCAGTGACTAGACGGAACTGGAACTGTAGTTCCACGAGCTCTGCCTCCTTTCGCAAGAGAGGGACTAGACGGTAAAACGTTAGCCCGATATGACCGGCTCGTTGGTTTAGCCTGTAGTGCCACCCTGGTAATAAAATAGCAATAATATTTTCAATAAGTTTAATTTAAAACTAGGTTTATACCAACGTTCACGAACATAGAGTAAGGGCTTTGCAAATTTCGATCCGCGGATAGCCAAAACAGAAAGAAAAGCATACAAATAAGCGTACCTTCAACGTCGTTGTTGGTTCTGATGCTGCAGCCAAAAACCGACCATGACCGAACATCGAACACGTGATTCCTCATCCACTGTTTGTCGATATATTCCACTAGTTTCTTTAGTGGTTCGGTGTTGGCATGCCCCTTTAACTCGTTGAATGTCGGTGGAATGTGTCTAGTTGGCAGGAAAGGGAGGGAAAGCAACTGTCGTATGTAGCCTTGTACTGTGGCCCGCTGACTGTATGTCGGCTTCAGACCGCAAAAGTTGAGTAAAGTTGTCCATCATTAGTTTAACAGTAGTTGTTACTGTATAACGTATTATTCACATATTCTCCAACAGTACTTGTTTGATATCAAGCTAACTGATTTTGAATTAATTATAGATATATATTTACCTATCATACACTCTCAATAGTGAGTCTTCGTCTGCGGCCATCTGTTTTTTCATGGAATTTGTCATTTCAGTGGACTCTTCTGCGTTGGGGTCGTCATCTAAAGACATGGATTGGTCATTGAAGAAAAATACACAAATAATACATCTTTATTTTAAACATGCAGTTTCCATTCGGTGTGCTTAGAAGGTCCCGTCTGTTTGTGCCGTAGAATTCTGACAAAATAAAGTTTGAGATTTCGTCACGAGAAACATATTTCGAGTTCAACTTGTCTAGTAGCAGTGTTTTGCTTTTGCACGTCTTCTTCAGTTCTTTGATTCCCTTTTCTGCAGTCTTTATTTGTTTAATAAAGAAAATGTTGTTAACGATGAAGTTTAAATGTTAGCACATATCTGTAGAGCGTGTATTTATATATATATTCCAAGTTTGTATACTTTTCAAATACATTATCGCTATATTATTATAATATTGTATACAATTCCTTATTTGAGATAATCCAGTAAAGTACTTTTAAGTTGAATGGATTTGACAAAGATGTAAAATGTTGGAAGAAATAACGCACAAACAAACTACTTAATTAAGACGATTTAATCCAGAAAGAAAATCGAAGTAGCCAGTGTTTGGATAAGCTCTACAATTTACACAGATGTAGTCAAGCTTTGCCAATGTATTGTAAGCCCTTTTCGCCAATAATTCGCACGTATAATGAGTCCATTGATCACATGTCTGGCAAGATTTAAAAAAATAACATATGTGTTATGGAAACAAATACAATATGAAAAAAAAACAAGCTAAAACAAAGTGGTACTCATCTTAAATATCTGTAGAATTACACGCAAAGCAGTATACACACTTGCCTAGTGTACTTAAATAATCCTATAATAATGTAAAAAGTTACTTACTTGACAGTACAGACAGTCAGTATTACATTGCTTCATGCATATTTTACAAGGCTGCTTTGGCACCGGCATTTTGAAAATTAAAGTTCACTTTTTAAAATGTTCATCCATAAAATGAAGATGTTGAAACATATAATTTGCTAACTAAATAGTGTAATTACAAAGTGTGTGTGTGTGTGTGTGTGTGTGTGTAGTTCGAAGGTTTAAAGTCCGTCCGCCAACTAACACGTCGAGGTAACCCTGACGCGATGGGCACAATATAGTCTGGACTTCTCTAGATGTGTATGTAGGTCGATCTGGTGCTGCTGTGTAGTGTAGTCGTTTCTCTTGTAGGTGTGTAGTGTTGTGTCGCTGCTGCTCTATGTAGTTTCGCTGTGGCGGTGAAGTGTTGTCTGGCGTGGCTGGTGGTGGTGGCTCCTACATCCGCTAGTTGGTGCTGTCCTGCATCCGCTACTGGTATATGGTCGGGAGTCCTTCTTTTGGGGCCACACCCATCACATTATGGCCCCTGCGCTGCAAGCATTATCAGATGGCTGTATTTTTCATGAATCCCTCTTCGGTTGTCAGACTACGGTCGAATGTAGGCCTCGGCGACGATCCCTAACTATTACTGACGACTTTACTTCTACTGCTACTGTGTGGGTTGATCTCAGCTCCGGCTCGCGGACTTTTGTCTTTCCAACTTCCAAGTTCATATACTTCCATCCGATGATGAGTGCCTTGATGGGGGCGCATGGGACATCCTCACTCTCGGTCTGTTGACACTCATGATCTCCACGAAAAAAACATGAATGTCACCAGTGCCCACTCTGCGACGTGCACGCGGTGAAGATATCAGGTGGAGTGTAATTACAAAGAACAAGTTTCGCATTATATATACGATTAATGACCATGATATGTGTCAAACTCTTCCTGCCATAAACATTTTAATTATCAAACTCTCTTTCCTGTAAATGTTGCAATTTGCAGCATAAATATGGCATGTGTCTATTTTTGAGGTTAGATTCACTTTTTTTTTTTACCATATTTAAAATATAAATATGTCATGATAGATAGATAGATAGATACTTTTATTGACTTAAACTATTACAGTTTTTCATCATTACAAATATATGATAATTATAATATACACACACGTGACAGATATTAACATTGCAAATACAACAAAATAATCACTAAGTTTTTTTTGTTTCATACATATTTAAACAATCAAAAACATACATATATTATGGTATGTCAATGATAAACGAGGATGTTCTAAAATAAGATATCTAGTGTTTTTTTTGTTTTTTTTTGTTTTGTTTTTTTAGTCTGTTAAAATGGATGTAGATAGCCTTAATACAAGTGCATCGGAAATGAATTTACTTAATCTAAGAATAATCTTTTTGTTTAATGACTGCAACAATTCTACAAATTTAAACATGCTTGGTCTAGTCGTGTAATATTTAGGAATATATTTGTTTCTAATGTTAGAGTAAGTAGTACAGATCAAAATAAAATGGTACTCGTCTTCAATAGCGTTAGTGTTACAAATTTCGCACACTCTTTCGTTTCTCTCTGTTCTACCTCTTGAGTATCTCCCTGTTTCTATTCTTAAACAATGAGCGGATAATCTTATTCTTGTTATACAACTTCTTAATTGTTTGGAGCATAATGTTTCTAGATATGTTTCAAAATCAAAATACTCTTTCACCACCTTATATAGCGTTAAAACTCTACTGCCTTCTATATCAGATCTCCATGTGTCAAACTACAAGGGAAATATCAATATCAGCAGAACAAAATAATCTTAAGTTGCGATATAGCAGGGTTCTTATTAATAAAATATATATATATAAATAAATATGTGTCTAAACAGTAGTCGAATTAACACAATTAACAATCTAATTAGGACGCCCGTGATGCATATTAATGAGTGTGAAACGAGAATTCAGATGTATTGCTAATGTGTGAACAAGCAGGGGGTCGCGGGAGAGGTTTCTTTTATTGATAATCGCTCTATACAATTTGTTAAGACCTGACTTTCGGAACAAATATGCGCTTCTAAATACAAAATATTATTCTCCAGCTTTTATTATATATAATCTAATTATAATAACATAATAATCGGATTAAATGTATTTTATTAAAGGAAATCGCATCAAAACGCATCAATATCATATTTCTGAATAAAAATGTGACTTTGGGATGGTTGACACCAAGACACATATGACGGGGAAATAAACGGGTTTCCTGACAAAAAATAAAGTTTTCAACATTTTGTAGAATATATTTAACAAATAATGTAAGGTGCTGAGGTCCATATGCAAGTTTATGGACTGGGCAGTCAGACCTAGAATGTTATATGGACCGAAGCGAAGCTGAGGTCCATATAACGTTCTAGGTCTGACTGCCCAGTCCTTCGCTTCGGTCCATATAACGTTCTAGGTCTGACTGCCCAGTCCATAAAATTCATATGGACCGAAACACCATATATTATTTGCTATATTATACCGAATCTGACCAACAAATTAAATCAATACGTTTTATGATTTATTTTGACGTCGTTTTTTTCACACGTCCGTTAATATAGCTATCGGACCGGGCGCCCGGTTAGTATATAGAGGTTATTAACTGGGGTAGGTGTGCCTCTTTGCGATATTGGCCGAGATAGCCATATGAGGCCCGAGAGCTTTAGCTCGAGGGCCTCATATGGCTGTCGAGGGCCAGTGTCACAAAGTGGCACACCTACCCCAGTTAATGACCTGTTTATTACATGTGTAATCAAAACACTATTATTTTGGATAGATTATTAGATCTAAATTGCACAAAGTCATTTTAAATACTTTTTATCTAGATCACTTGTGTAATTTTTTTTTAATATGACTCTTTATTTAGATCCATTTTTATTCATTGATTTACACGAATAAAATGAACGTATGACGTTAATATCATAGGATGTGCCATTTGAAATCGGCAATTCGGTACTTTGTTTCCAAAACACCAATTCATCCCACTTAATTAAAATTACACAGAAACATTTCTGACGTAAACTCATCATAATGGTGACGTCGTGTTTGCCAGTGACGTTTTATTCCACGTCATTGACTTTGTCAGTTTTTGTGTTTAGGTTTGAGCTTGTAGAAGAAAGGAAATTTCAAATGGCATTTGGTTTCGCAAATATAATATAAGGATAAAAAGGTAGGAGATTATTTTTTATTTCACATACTGTTTAAAGTTTAACATGTTTTATTTATTAATTGATAATGTTTAAAATGCCAACATAATTTCACGTGAAAATTATATTACTTGTATTGAACAGGTGACTTATAGGTCCATTGGGCCGGGTGTTGTGTTTAAATTTCTATTATTGTATATTATGTTACATGTACACATGTCACTTTAATAAAATATTTACTTACTTACTTACTTACTTACTTACTGTACAGTACAGTATGTATTGTTTCCTGCATGACTTTTATTTAAAATGTAATTGAGACCCGAACGGCAGTATACTGGTCGGGGGCCACTTTCGTTTTTGTACCGCTTCTTTACTTTTTGGTTGTTTCTTGTTTCCAATCGTCTGTGCTAAACGTCTGTCGATAAGTAACATCGCGCTAGCAATTTGCATTGTAAAAACAGTTTTTAAATGAGAATGATGAAAACTGGGCTTGGACGGAAACTGGTCCCTAAACAGTATATATTATAATAGGTTGTTGAAGACAGTTCGATCAAAACAACGATTTGATATAAATGTACATGTAGATCTACTGTATAATTTAATAGGTTAAATCTATCACACAATCGGCAAAATTTTCAACATCTCCGAGCAAGTCACACATTTTTTTCACGTCATACTGTAGACAGAGTCGTTCTTGTTTTTCACAATTTCATTATTTAATGTCCGTCCTGATCTTTGTTCGGCTACTAACGATCTCCTGCGTATACTGAGAGGGTAGCGAGCATTCTGGCTGCCATATTCAACCGTCGCAGTTGTCGTTGGATGCACGTGCCGATGCACGATATGACTGGTTCGTGGTCGATTATTAAAAAGATATCTACAATTTAATGCTAAATGTATGTAACGCAGTCTAGATTTAATATGGATTTTCGGCCCGCCATATGGGTTTTTTGGCCCTTCATATGGATGTTTGGCCCGCCGTTTCACGCGCTTATCTAATATGACCGCAGAGACAATGCCCGTATTACACGAAAAACAGGCCGTTTTTGTTACTATATATAGTAACACATGTAATAAGCAACTTTATGGACCGGATGGGATGACGTCACATTAAACAAAGAGTGGAATATGCAAATGAGGTATAATATTGATAAATAAATGTAAACTTTATCCACAGACCGAAAACTGATTATTATTAGATCCGTATGTATCGGAGCAGGGCTTCATATAAAGCCCTGATCGGAGAGAGAATTTCCTTATCCTTCATTTGTAATTATCGTGATATTGTCTTATTGTCTGGTAAATCACCCGGAGACTATGACAATACTGTTGACCGGGTGATTTACCAGACAATATCAAGATAATTAATACATCCTTATACTGTCGTTTTGCAATAATACGAAAACTATTATATCCTTTTGAAAAAAAAAAAATCATTATTAATGTTTTCATTATCACCATCATAGATCATCCATGTCACCATACATTTCTATTTTATGATTTTAATAACAATAATGCTACTATATTGCCATTTTATGATAACCATAATATGATATCCATAACACTAACATACCCCTACATTCATTACTATATACATATACCCGGTGGGCGAAACGACTATGTGCGAAACGGCATATGCGAAACGACCAGGTGCGAAACGACCGGTGGGCGAAACGACCTGTCTCCAACAAAACGTCTAACGCCCCCGGTAGGCTTTTGCAAATATTTCAAAAAGTTTTAAACCTAGATTTCTGAAATTTCGCCAACTATAACAATAACATCTACGACACATTTACTGAAAAAGTGAGATGGATAAATGTAATTATCTGAGAAAACTTATTTTACGTGACTCCTTGTGTGTTATATGATATCTCTAACAGTATAAAATGTTTTTTTAGCATGGTGAATTTGTTCACCAAGCTTTAGTAACCATGTTTTTCACGAATCCTAACTACAGCCTCACTGATGAATCGACGCATTGCCTGAAAAAGAAGACCCATAATTTAACAGGTGTTTCTTCTTTTCTAGTGCGGATACAAATAAGGTAATGTCATTTAGAAATTTCAAATAATTTCTTCGATACATTGTTTAAGTTATATATTGTTTATGTAGCTATTTCATCTATTGTTCCATCGTTTTGCTGTGCGGTCTATAAATAGATCAATCATCATCATCACGTGATCATCACGTGATCTTGCATAAAATGTCCAACAATATATTCATACGCCGTATTGATCTCCTAGGATAGTTTATTGAGATTTGTAACCAGTTAATTTTATACTTTATTTCTCTTGCAACACTATCAAACCCATATCTTGGATTTATATATTTAAGAACTGTACATATTTATACATGTTATAGTCTTCATACAATATTTAATAGGTTTGGTCAGTAATGGTTATCGCATAAGCAACTATCCTTTGTAATTCCTTCTCCAATTGCGCGCGAAATTTCATCTGGTACCCTACTGGTACACACCTCGATAACACGGACGGTAACCATTCCCGCGCGTCTCTTTGAGAGAAGGTCATTACATTCTGAACAATGTAATCGTAAAGATGGAACTGGACCACTATTAATTTCCCATAGACTTACATTATAGCCTAATATGGAGTCACACATGCCATCATACTCCGTCATACTTGAAACTGTCAGTAAACCATCTTCAAAGCCAGCACAACACAGACATAGCAAAAAATCAAGCTCCATTTCGGCTTTCAACTTCAGAATTTTGCTCAAAGTGAAAGTAGGTATCGATTCTGACGACTTCAGGTCAAATCTGAAGAAGAACACAAACAAATCTTACCTCACAAAAAGGAGTGCCATTCACTTGTCTCAGCTCCGATTAACCTGATTCTTGCAGCAAAATATCTGGGAATCTACTCTCTAAACAAAAATATAATCTACACTACCTGTGGCGTGCACTTTCAATCACACAGCATCTCAAATAACACTACTGTCAACTGTATATAGGACTACTTTCGGCAACTACCATTTTGACCCCCTGGTTCCCAGTCAAAGTCCAGATATGTGGTCTTTGATGTTTTATGAATAGATGTGTGACAGAACAGAACGCATGATTGTGCCAGACTGTACCGAAATTGAATCCCATTAGATGAAATTGCGTAGCTTTGACAGAATGGCGGGTAATTTTGTATCTTGTTCGTCTCAAATAGCTGAGGTCTTCCTCCACCAATTTAACTGGCCGCCATACATAACCTAATTGATCTGTTGATAAATGGCGTAAAACACCATGCAAAAAAATAAATAAAACCGAAACCAGTTTGATGAATCTGGTTTGGTAAATCCGTACGTTATAATCAAATGCTAAAACTGAAAATAGATTTTAGCAATAATGTAGTTCTGTATAGCATTGATGTATTGATATTATAAATGAAGCTGAATGAATAAGAAACAATTAGTGATAAACAATTAGTGATATATACAAAAAGCATAAGATACACAATCCGTATTAGACCAAAAAAGAGGTGTGTTTCCACTAGCAGCTCTACATAAAATAGGGTAGGTGGGTAGGAATTATTTTTTGCTTAAAAAAGTTTAGGGTCCGTCAGCCGAGGGGAAACACACATAATGTTTTGCCTTATCTCAATAATCTGAGGCCTACAAAAAGGTTTGCTTCTACTTTTGTGACCCATAAGGATCTGTATAATAAACATTTCTATGTGTTAACTCAATTTATTAGCTTTCGACCAAAGGCCTTCATCAGAATATACATTTACCACTAAACCACTACATTATTGCTCAATCCAATGTATTTAAAGAATATATTTTATTTTTTAACATTAATGGCACTAAATAACATCAGGTCACGTGCAAAGTAAGTCAATCCAGAAGAATTGTTAACTTTGCTTGCGACCTGATGCTATTCATAGTCCCATGAATGTTAAAAAATAAAATGTATTCCTTATATTTATATTATTATTGTACTCAATCAATACCCATATGTCCCGTTTCTCAACCATTTTCTTCTCTAAACTGATAAAAATGCAGAATAACACCTATATTTATCACGGCATAAACAGCGTAAACCTTCAGCCTCGCCTGCCAAACCTTTATACTCACGTCACACGTCACTTGTTTTTTCTTGAAACGTCATAGTTTTAACTGCGCGTGAAGCAATTAAAATGTGATCCATGGTCAAATGGATGTTTATAGTTTTGTATGTGTTATACAAGTACTTACATTAGAAATGTAAATATAAATGAATAAAATTATGTCAGCGTCATCATGAACAAAATAATAAATTGAGTAAACACACAGAAATATTTAATAGTCATCACTATTTTGTGAGTGTATGTTTAATGTGATTTGCTGTTTAACCCTAGTTAACAAGTTAATATAAATTACTTGGTAAATAAAAATAAATTGTGAATGCCTGGTCTTTATGAATATTTTAACCCTTGGGTAAATTTTAATATTGAAAGCCTTAATATGTCTTGAAATCATTGAATTTAAATCTGTCCTTCAAAGCCTGCAAATGGCAAAAAAATATCTGTGACCAGTGTACACAAGAACAGCTTTGGATTAGTAATTCAGGATTGTCAGGTTTATTACGTTTATTTACTATTGAATGTTTTATTTATTTAATGAAATAACAGTTAATGCATGGAACATTCAATACACACCTTGTTCCAAGGTCCAGCTTTAGCCATTCAAAGTTAGAGGGGAAAAAAAATTAATAAAAAATAAATCCCTACCCTACCTAATTTTTTTGAAGATTTTACCCGAAACAAACACATTTTTTAGGCCTGATCTGTTGTCATGCGTAGCATCATTGGCCGAAGTGTTCCGAATGATCCATCTTCAATCTGCACGAATCCATCCCGAGAGCAGGATTCGCGGTTTCTCAACTCTTGTTCAGAATTTATCAAAACTGTTGTAAACAAACAGTATGGATTTTGAATCCAGTTCCGGTTTCATTGTAATCAAACACGACCTTATCCTAAGACGCAATTCGGTACTTTGATAATTACACTGTGGGCTGATTGTTAGATTCCACATCTCAGGTTTGCTTTAATTCGTGTGTGAACAATGTAAAAGCCAACATTTTTTGATAACGTACTTCCTTGTTCGTTGACAAATGCGTCCTTTTCAATTAACTGATTTTGCTGTCTTAATTAGAGGATATATACATTGACAGTTAAAGTGAGTGTATTCCAGAATTTACAGAAATTGTCAATTTGTCAACTTCATTTTATTATCGATAAAAAGCTTTTTGGAGATAACATCGCAAATCAATTCTATTAAGTGTCTCCGTAGGAACATAATAATTCACAAAGTAATA
This sequence comes from Cyrtodaria siliqua, assembly GCA_037043455.1. Classification (NCBI taxonomy): domain Eukaryota; kingdom Metazoa; phylum Mollusca; class Bivalvia; order Adapedonta; family Hiatellidae; genus Cyrtodaria; species Cyrtodaria siliqua. The sequence continues at coordinate 113,245 of JAWPHD010002709.1, forward strand.
GACTATAAGGTGTTATGTAGCATGAACCATTTAATTAAGACTTGATTCGCAGTTGTCGGCGTTCGTGCGGTTTTAAACACTGGAAGTAAATAGCACATGGTAATTTTTTCATTCACTACCGGCGTTTAAAACCGCAAAGGCGAATCAATTCTTGTATTTACATTATGCTTTTATATTTACATTATGTTTTTATATTTACATATTTACATTATGTTTTTATATATTTACATTATTATATTTACTATTTTTATATTTACGTTATGTTTTTATATTTACATTATGTTTTTATATTATTATGTTTTTATATTTACATTATGTTTTTATATTTACATATTTACATTATGTTTTTATATTTACATTATGTTTTTATATTTACATTATGTTTTTATATTTACATTATTTTCCTGTCGCCATAGTCTCAATAACAATGATAAAAAAAAAGTGCAAGTGAGACATCTACCGTCAGAAGAAACATATGTATGTATGTATGTGGTTTAAGGTCGCTTTCAGCAATCTTCGGGATGTTTAAAATTCTGTACTATTGATTTTATGAATATTGAGTTCTGCTCAACCCGGGGCTAGGGGGCGTGAAACGGTAGCAAGCATATTTCACTACCGTTCATGAACAGTCTCAATCAAACCGAGACTGAAGTATTTCGTATTTATCGTGTTCGGCCGTTTCCAAAGGTCCGCTATCATACTCTTTTTCAGTCATATTCCGACAGTGTCTACTTGTAGTTGTGATCTCTAAGTTCGACTCTATAGTGCTGCGACGCAGGAATATCACGCCGTAGACACATAGTTGTGATCTCTAAGTTCGACTCTGTAGTGCTGCGACGTAGGAGTACCACGCCGTAGACACATGAAATGAAACCCCATCCAGTCATAGTACATTGACACCGAGCCAACCAGACAACGTATTACTCTTAAATATGTTAATGTTCAAGCAGTTCCATTTTAAGTAATTGGTATGACACGGTTGGGAATTGAACTCACGACGGCGGATGTTTTTCAGAACCATTACGCCACCGCCGCGGTGACAGCAGAAAGAAGGGTGAACCAAGATACTTCAGTTATGATAACGAATCGAGATAGCATACTGTAAGTCAAATCCAATAAGGTCGATTTGTGTTATCGTAATATTGATACCGAAAACTATAGTTCCAGTTCAAATACACAATCAGGAAGAAAGACAAAAAGGATTCTACATTTCTAGGACTAGAGCGATATGTTATATCTGACTGTTACGTTCTAGTATTTAAAATACTGACACAATTTACGATGCGTCAGGAAAGCCACTAAACAGGTTAGCATAATACATGTACCCTCAAAGTAATTTGAGGACCACAAAATAGAACAGCAATAATTACTTAATCTTTAATATTATGGATTTCATATTCATATAAAAAGTTAATATATGTGTGTAATACAACAATTGTAAAATAATACAACTAAACTTAAAAATTGCAAAAAGACGGTAAATATTGAACAGCACTTTAAAAAAAATGACCCAAATCTAAACATGGTCATTAAAACATTTTGAGGAGTATAAATGTCCTATAGCGGAAGGGTATCATTTTTGATCTGCGGTTTCGCAACAAAAACATCGGAACAGAACAAAATACATATATTAATATGAATACTTGCTTTCTGAAAATGTTTCGAAATTTTGCACAATCATGGTGTGTTTCATTCCAAAAGACAGCGATCGAAAACAGTTCGACTTTTATTTTCTGAAAAGACCACGAGTAAAAATTAATAAAAGCTGACCATACCCCTCCACTTCCTACCCACCTCAATTTTATTGCATTTTTGGCAGTTTGTTTTGTTTTATTTCTGGGGACAATGTGTAGGTACGTGCCTACAGTGCCTGTAGGCAGCTACGCCACTGGGTATGTTGTGATACACTAAGATACCATCATATCTGGAGTACACGACAAGTAATAGATAGAGTATGTTCTCATCTGTAGTTGGTTGATTTAAACATCGAGATGGGCTATTTGTTTGTAGCATGTCCAATTTAGTTGTCTGCCATTCTCTAACTTCCCCAATAACTGGTAGTTGTAGCATGGTCACTGAAATTCCTTTTGTATTTTCACAGGTGTAAATTGTGTAATTGAACCTGTCAGAATAAATGGTGTCCTCTAACTACCAGTTATTAGAAGTTATAATATGGTAGACAGCTGAAATGGACATGCTACAAAACAAATAGAGCAGCTACGCCCATCTCGATGTTTAAATCAACCAATTCGATGAGCCCAAACACTATCTATTACTTGGAGTACACCATTTATTCTGACAGGTGTTATTTTCAATTAAATGATTTACCCCTGTGCAAATACAAAAGGAATTTTAGTGGCCATGCTACAATACCGTATTATTGCGACACTAACAAAACGTGACGCATCAGACGGTATGGCCAATGTACAAGCCGATACTTATCGCGGAGCCCTCGGCTGTCTTAATTGATGGCAATATATGTGACAAAAAGTGACGAAAGTTTAATATGAACAAATGAAAATAAAACGTTGTATTTATTGGAACAGCATGAGGGCACAAGTAATATAGAAAGTTATTCATATATTCACTGGTCAGACGTACATGTGTTTTCATCCATTTGTTTAAAGAAACTAACCCGCCAATTAACGGCAAAATTACACTGCAAAACCGTGTATCAAAACTCTATCCAGGTGTTCCGGTCCTATAATAATGTATATGTGCCGATTAAAGTAGAGGTTTCAACGGATTCTTAAAATACCCTTGACTGGATATGCGTAAAACGAATTATGAATTGGTAACTCGTAATTCGATTGATTGAATTGGATTTTATAGTCGCACCAACAGCTAAGGTCATATGGCGACTTTCCAGCTTCCATTGGTGGAGGAAGACCCCAGGTGCCCCTCCGGGCAATTTTCGTGCACGGGCGTTTCGGGGTTTGGCGTGGCTGGTAAAAATCGTTTATATTGTGTCTATAGAGTTTGGATTCACACAATATGTAAGTTATATGTATACCTCGTCATCAGTAGGTTTAGAAACGATGTACATTGGCCTACGCCTAATTTTCAGAAATAGTTTGTTTTTTTTAAATTCTATAAAAAATGCAAATAAAAATCGTGGGGGGGGGGGGTCTGCCTGTATAGGCGACGTAGTAACTAGAAAATATCATTTTCATATATCTTTGTTTAGTTATCTTTGCCCTTCTTATAGTCTAAAATATACGTCAGCACGCACCTAATGCATTCTAACAAAAAACAAAAATCGGGGGCCAGGTCCCCGGACCCCCCTAGCATAATAACTTTAACTGCGGGCCTATGCCGTCAAAAAGGCCAAGCTACGCCCCTGATGTACACATGATGTTAACTGTGGCTGTTGTTGGCGAGATAGCATCTTTAAATACGTCATTGGCTCAGGAGAGCACGATGTATTATTTGTAAGTTGATGTATGTAAACAAAACAGACATCGGCATGGCCGAGAAGTAGAACTGCGGTGGATTGACGTGTGTTACATCATATTTATTTCCTTAGCAAGAAAATGCGACATGGCAGTGATACACGGTAGTAGGTCATTGAACATTTAAATCAAGTCGATGTCAAAGCGAGTTCAAGACATTTCCCAATCACTCCTCCCGAAGACAAAGAATTCAGTCAAAATGTCCATGACGACGATTCTTATGGATGGCGGGAGGTATGCAATCCTGGTTCTACCCAGGAAAAAGAGGTGGTCTACCTCTCCATCACAAATAAATCGACCCTCATATATGGCCTAAAATGGGATGAAAAAAACGTTAAACGCCATTCAACCAACCAACCGCGATGGTCATATAAATGCAGAAAGTGTTGGAAAGGGAACATCGTGGATACCATTTTATGGAGAACTATTCCAAAACCTCGCAATAAAACGCTCCTCCGCCACACATTTTCAACATGTAAGAACCTGATATTTATCAAACTGGCATTTATTAATCTCTAGTAACATTAAGACATTGATCATAATTAATTGACATCCCTATCCAATCTCAAAACTTACCGGAACAAAATGTCTGTGTAGTGAATTTCAAGATGCATTGATTTACAATGAAAGTGATTAATACTACATCTAGTAAGAATGGCGATAGAAGGTCTTCGTGACGTGCACGATAAGATACATTTAGTAAACGAGAAGAAATGTTAAACATACTTAACAAAAAAATTGTTTAGCACGACACTTTAGGAACATAGATTAAACATATGAACATTGATATAACTGTTTAAAGCTTTTAGAAATGCTAGGTAAGGATGTGATTTTCAATCAGAATTACCTCCCATATAATAAAAACAACTTACGAGTATTTTCTTATACACGCTTTGAACAAATTTAATGTTTGGCATTGACAAGAATTGTCCATTTTGTCATTGTTTAAAAAACGCTGAAATGTATTCACAAAACATTGTTCATTCTCCAAATAAAACGTTCTAAACTTCGTAAATTTAAATTACCTCCCTTTTCATTGAAATGAGAACGATTTTCGATAACCTAAAAAAGTATGGTCCCAACATATTATCTTTTATTTTTATCACCGACTTTGTAGCATTAAGTGAGTGTTATATCTATGTCAATGTCATCATTGATCCAGAACGTACACGGCTTCGTATCCAGTCTCTGGAATTGACCTGCAATGTATGTGCTATATTTATTTTGTTCAGGATATATGCTGAAGATGACCATACCGCTATTCCTTGGGCAAACCTAATTTTAATTGAATGACGCCGTAACGTCGTTTCTAAAACATATGAATAAACTATTCTTCGAGGATCTCCTTTTCTAATGCGATACCCGTACATTTTAATGTCTTGCTTTAAATCGTGTTTTTAAATAAATAAAAGTTGGAATTACAAATGTCTAGGCTTATATATTATATGTATTCATATATATATGATGATGTTTGTGCTATACTTACATTGACTATTAAATCGGCTTAGTTTGTAAGAGCCTGGTGGGGATTGGATTGGTATTACCTGAACGTATGCAACATGAAAACGCAAGGTAAAATGTGAGATAGGAAAGATGCATAAACAAATGTAATGGGGTTGCGGTATACACTTTGTCGGGATAGTAAAGTCGCTGCTCTGCATCTAAAGCGTTTTCTCTGCGGTTTCATATCCAACTAGGAGCTCGACTTGTCAATTGAGAAAGTACCGATTCTTACGGATGGCGACAGGTATACATCACTACCCTTGAAAGATGGGGTGATCTGTCTCTACCACAAAATAACGACTGTCATATATGACCTAACATGTTCTAAAAATGACGTAAAACACCATTCAAACAAATAAATCCTCCGTCACGATAGTGCCACGATTTTTGATGACGGTGATGATGTGGTAATAACAGAGCACATACGTATCCCATTCGCATTGTGCATCCGTTCATAAAAGCGTGAAGTGATTATTATGACCGATTAGCAATGATAACACTGGTATTTACTATTTAACCAGATGACTGACGGTAAGTGCTGGCCTGAAGGGGTCCACCTATACACCTGGATACATGTTGACGGTTTCTAGTGTACTGTTTGGAAACATTATTGAATACAGATAGGTCAACAACAGTATTGAAAGCCGATTAGTGTAGTGGTAGTCATTGTATAGGAAGATACCAATATAAATGTCCATGTATTCCTATAAATTGTCAACATTGATTATTGTACAGCGGTCGTTGGTCGTCTATTTACCGGGTGTAATATTAGGTTCCTTCGTTGCGGCTCATTGCGGTTTTGTCGAATCTATTTTACTGAAGCTATGATCACCAGCTGAAATAAACGTCACTGACACACTCGACACATGTCTCTGTCTCCCAGTCCGTGTCATCTTGACACTCAAACACCACGCAGTAGTTACTTCCACTTACAGTAATCACTGCCACCACACACATTTATAGCTGAAATCCAGCTACGTTTAATTTGTTGGTTAAATATTATTTTTTAGGCCAATATTTCAACTTGCTTTGTTCATAATATAGGAAAATAGTGTGAAAAACGGTATCTGGGTACAAAATCATTTATTGATATATAAAAAAAAATCAATTTTAGCGAACATGCACACCGGTTACTAAGTAACAGTACTTATAAACAAACAAAAATGTGTTCCTTTGAGAACATTACGGAAGCTGTGCGTAAATTCAATAAAGAGATTACACCCAAGCCAAAACCAGGTTGAATGTTTTCAACATCTTCTCGAAGGTGATGATCGATGTTATTGTCAATTGCCTGTTGGTTACGGCAAGAGTTTGCTGTACCAAGCATTACCTAGTGTATCGTCATTTTTTGTAATCACAGAGCTATCGTCACGTGATTTGTGTGGTGGCAGGGATTAGAGGCTACAATATCCCTGCGCGGAGGTTGCTTGCTAGTGTTTGAGTTCCATGAAGAAAGCTGTACACCAAAAGTGTGGACCTACAAGTAAAGTGTTTCCAAATAGTATAGGATTGGCTCCTATATTATTTGGAAACACTTGTTGACTTTCACTGCAGCATCAACACATGTAGGATGTGGTTTGAAAGGCTATTTATTGTTATTATCAGGGGCGGATCCAGGATTTCAGCTTAGGGGGGCTTAATATTTTGGTCAATTTTCGGGTCCGTCTCTAGCCTCATAAAACGTTTGCGGTAGTGCATTGATAGGGTAAAAAAGTCCGTTTTCAAATAAAAAGATTTAACAATGTGTTAATTAAACCACTCATTAGCCATTATGCGTCGAGCGAGCGAAGCGAGCGAGAAAAAAAATTATACTAAGGCGTGCATCTAAATTGATTGTTTGATATTTTATAAACAGTAACATGGACATACACGTATGAATAAAAAAAAGTCCGTTTTTAAATAAAAGGTGTTAACAATGTGTTAATTAAACCATTCATTAGCCATTATGCATCTAGCGAGCGAAGCGAGCGAGAATTTTTTTTATACTGAGGGCGTGCAACGAAATTGTTTGATATATTATCTACAGTAACATGGACATACATGTATGAATAAAAAAAGTCCGTTTTCAAATAAAAGGATTTAACAATGTGTTAATTAAACCACTCATTAGCCATTATGCGTCGAGCGAGCGAAGCGAGCGAGAAAAAAAATTATACTGCGGGCGTGCAACGAAATTGTTTCCGCTAGTGATTATGTTTTCAATAGAAATCCGATTTATTGTCACTTACGAACACCCTACCATGCAAGCAGCAGCCAATTGTCTGATGTTTCGTAATAATGATAATCCATCTTCGGATGTAGCTGCTACTGCGGTATGACAATACTATATACACTAATCCAACATAGTATATGTAACGCTGGTATCGTTTAGGTGTGTTGTGTGGGTGTGTTGTGTGGGAGCTTATGTCAAAACCATTACAATATATTGACACTACTAGTACTATGATGTCCTACATGTTTTTTCATAATGGATTTGGACACATAACTATAGCAAAAAAACTTCACTAACGCCATATACCCTCCATACCCGCCATATACTGGCGGAACATTTATTTTCCTACGTACGGAGGCTCGGCTGGGTTGGCTGGTATTAGTTTCACTTTGTTAGCGTTATATTTTAACAGCAAGAGAAGCTTAGCTATTCTTAGGACTTCGATTTAATTGAAAGTTTGCTATACTCTGAACTTCTGTTATCAATTGCATAACTTTAACTTGAACTGTGTCAATGTAATGTACATTAGTACCGGTAATATCAATAGCACTGTCGATTGCATCGCATATGTTGTTTACAACATGGCTTGCCGATTGTCAAAACAAAGTTATGTCAAGGTGGTAATAGGTAAATAAGTAACTGAAGATGGCTTATTCAATGGCCATTAACAATATCAAACAAATCTGTTCATGAACCATTTAATAACCTTTTTATTGCATTTTGGTAAACGACTTTCACCTCCATTCTCTGGAGTTGACTTTACAACAATCAAAGTGCTGAAAGTACTAATCCTTGTGCTTTATTAGTCATATGTATTATATTGTACTTTATTAGTCATATGTATTATATAAAACGACATACATAACCTGTTCGTTTACATGTTCATAGGCGGGCCGCCATGAGTGTTTTCATTTAAAAATATATTTGAATTAATTTATAAAACGGTATTATTACGCAGCCATCCGTATCCGTTTTGTTGTAACACGCCTTCTCGTATATCCCATTTAATACGTCAATAATATATATACTGATGGAAAATAGTTTAGTCACACTTTTCAATTTTGTATAATTTTTTATATTTTGCTATGTATGTGTAAAACATGTGAACATATTGTGTATGTTTGGCTATCGATTGTTAATGCACGTGAATTTCACGCTTTAATAATCCATTAAACCGGAAGCCTTTTTTTTCTAATGCCACTGGGCAGTTCGTGCACGGTTAGTTTCTCACGACCAATCAAGTTTCAGGCTGCGTACAGCTAAATATAGCCTGGCTTAAGCCCCGCCTTTTGTTGTGTTCGATTCAGTACAGAAGTGAAAGTTCACAGAGGTCAGCAGATATAACTTTGAAATATTCAATATGCATTTCCAGGAAGGATAAACTATAGGTAAAATAATCCCATCAGTTGGGATCACTAAATTAATTAAAAAAATATTTGTTCATGCTTTTGAAAATTTAACATCCGTTGAAATTGCATGTCAATATTCAGTGCGGGTTCAATACTGTTTGTAAATACAGAAATGTGCAGAGAGGTTGAGCTGGGAAAGTTGTCTTGTTCACACTTTCAAAGGCTTTGTGATGGAAATATCTATGAAATAAGGTAATTTAAAGAAAAGCCGGAGTATAATTCTTGAGATATTAGCTGACAGGTGCCACAGGAGGTCTATGGGAAAGTATTTAGTTTTCTGCAACCTTCAGGATCATGTTGGCATATGCCATTATAAAAAAAAATCCGTCAGAAATGTTGATGTTTAAAAGGCCTCACCGTTAACGTTACCGACGTTGTAATGCTAATATTAACGAGTAATGGATTTACCAATGTGTGTCATGTTGTCATTTAACGATAAGTTGTCTGTTGATATTTGTATTTAGTAACATGTTTGATTGTTTACACAACACAAAAGTAGTGACTTAACGTTATTCAGTCATTATAGTACGTTTTCTTAACTAATGTTTAGCAAAGTTTACCAAATTTCCATCTCAGTATTTAATTAATTGCAAAGCACTGTATACACTATAAGGATAAAAGTTATTAACACAATTAACACATAATAAAGATATCAATCTTTGTCTTGATTTCAAACATCCGCGTTTGCTACGCAATATTACGAATATGTAATGAGTATGTACATGTACGCACATCGCAAGTCACGCGTTAACATTCGGTAATATTCAATAGTTATGGGCTTTAATACTTTAATACGATAAAGCAGGTCAGAATGAACGCTTGAAATTACCTTAAATCACCGGAGGGGTTTATTGTCAGTGATAATGAAATTGTTACAAAATGGCCAATTTTTATTTACTGTGGTTTACTTTTAATTAAATTGTTACCGACGTAAAGGATCGTAGGCTGGACTTACATGAGGTGTTAAATTAACCTAAGGGAATAGCATTAAACTTGAAGGTAAACACAAATATCTGGACAAAATCTATGACATACTTTTTTATTTTTACACACGCAACAAGGTTAATAAGTTTGTGGGTTTTTTTTAAATAGCGCTATTAACTGTTTATTGTTTACTCAAATGCCTTTCACGCGGAGTGATATATATGTAATGTCGAGATTGCGGTTTTAACTGACACAGTTAACACGTGGAAAATAATACTGTTCATAGAATAAAAAATCTTCATTCCTGATTAATTTGGAATAAATAAAAAAAAAAGGTCCATTTAACCATAAGGTAAGACTAAACATTATTTTAATGGTTCTAAAGCGGAACGTCATAATTATATTGATAATGTTGCTATATAGACGACGATAGATTGAATTCCAGATGTTTTAACCTAAATGTAAGAACATGTTTAGCATCTACTACTTTTACTACTGCCACTATTAGTGCTAGAGCTGTTTATTCTACTAAATACTGCTACTACAACTGCAACTACTACTACTACTACTATTATTACTACTTCTTTTACTACTGCCACTATTAGTGCTAGAGCTGTTTATTCTACTAAATACTGCTACTACAACTGCAACTACTACTACTACTACTATTATTACTACTACTTTTACTACTGCCACTATTAGTGCTAGAGTTGATTATTCTACTAAATACTGCAACACTACTACTACTACTATTATTACTACTACTTTTACTACTGCCACTATTAGTGCTAGAGCTGTTTATTCTACTAAATACTGCTACTACAACTGCAACTACTACTACTACTACTACTACTACTATTATTACTACTACTTTTACTACTGCCACTATTAGTGCTAGAGCTGTTTATTCTACTAAATACTGCTACTACAACTGCAACTACTACTACTACTACTACTACTATTATTACTACTTCTTTTACTACTGCCACTATTAGTGCTAGAGCTGTTTATTTTACTAAATACTGCTACTACAACTACAACTACTACAACTACTATTACTATTACTACTACTTTTACTACTGCCACTATTAGTGCTAGAGCTGTTTATTCTACTAAATACTGCTACTACAACTACAACTACTACTACTACTACTACCACTATTACTATTATTACTACTTTTACCTCTGCCGCTATTAGTGCTAGAGCTGTTTATTCTACTAAATACTGCTACTACAACTACAACTACTACTACTACTACCACTATTACTATTATTACTACTTTTACTGCTGCCGCTATTAGTGCTAGAGCTGTTTATTCTACTAAATACTGCTACTACAACTACAACTACTACTACTACTACTACTACTATTACTACTACTTTTACTGCTGCCGCTATTAGTGCTAGAGCTGTTTATTCTACTAAATACTGCTACTACAACTACAACTACTACTACTACTACTACTATTACTACTACTTTTACTGCTGCCGCTATTAGTGCTAGAGCTGTTTGTTCTACTAAATACTGCTACTACAACTACTACTACTACTACTACTATTATTACTACTTTTACTGCTGCCGCTATTAGTGCTAGAGCTGTTTATTCTACTAAATACTGCTACTACAACTACTACAAGTACTACAATTACTACTACTGTTGCTACTGCTACTAGAAGTGCTACCGTTATTTTGTCTACTATATGCTAATACTACTGTTACTTTAACTGCTGCTTTTAATACTGCTGCTGCTGCTGCTGCTGCTGCTGCTGCTGCTGCTGCTGCTGCTGCTGCTACGAATAATAATAGTGATAAAAGAAAATATATATAAAAGAAAACAGCTAATATCCCCTGCTACTGATGTTGATGTTGCTGCTAGTAATGCTAGTATTGACGATGGTGATGATAGTATTGACGATGATGCTAGTATTGACGATGGTGATGATAGTATTGACGATGGTGATGCTAGTATTGACGATGTTGATGATAGTATTTAAACAACTGGTTTATTCTTCAGACAAGGAAAATTATTAAATTACACCAGAAATAGCGTTAATACCTTCAAATCATGACATTAACGTTAATGTTTTAAACATTAAGACACACACCAGCTATTAACACACATCTTTTCGCTTGAATGCCAAATGTTACAAATGCATTAAGCTAGTAAAAGTTTTATCTTGCAGATTGGTGTATTATAATAGGACATAATCGCGGTAATATAGCAATTTCGCCATGGGCAATGCCGTCGTTTGACATTAGTATGATTTTTAAATTGTTTGTTTTTTTTCTGAAAGGGGAACCGGGGATGGGACATGAGCGTTATTGGGAATTAATACTAAAAACGAAATAAAAAAATATAATGTATTTAAGACTGATTAGTGTTTACACAGGGGACGAGGAAGCGGTTCTAGGGCAAATGTTCGCTGCGGTGGATGGGTGTTGGAAGGGCGGGGAGCTTGAAGGATATCCATTTTTTATTATATACCTATCAGTAATATATACATAGTACCTTCATTTTCTTACAATGGAATACAACAACCTGTATCACACTACAGGTTATCACTCTGCTATTCATATAGAATTAGTAAAACTATCTTACTAAAAATAGAACAGCAGTTTTGCCAATGATTTAAGCAAGTTTTACGCCACTATGCGCGTTAACGTAAATAAATACTGATAAAGGTGATCCTTTGAGAGCAACAAACACAATTAAGAGAATAAAGCAGCAGACTCGGTTTTATTGAGTCTGTTCATGAGAAGTAATGAAAGAAGCAACACTTCTCACGCCCCCTAGCACCGGCTTAAGCGGTATTCGACTTCAAAGCCACCTATATTGGGCTCGTTGGTCCCAAAGGACCAGTAAAAAGTAACACTACTGATTCGTAGCACGGGGAGACTTTTTACAGCCGTCACACTGCACTAAACGAACGCTAGTGTGAATGTTAATAAATACTGATAAAGGTGATCCTTTGAGAGCAACAAACACAATTAAGAGAATAAAGCAGCAGACTCGGTTTTATTGAGTCTGTTCATGAGAAGTAATGAAAGAAGCAACACTTCTCACGCCCCCTAGCACCGGCTTAAGCGGTATTCTACTTCAAAGCTACCCATTTACAGAAGCGTTTGTAAAGCAATCATATCAGCAGACAGAAGCCATAATCGGAAACATAGCTCAAATAGTACTGGAGCAAATGGGGACCTTTATGAAAATTGGGTAAATAATCAACAACGACAATAAGCTTAATACTTTTTTCTCGAATATAGCATACATATATCTAAAAAGAATGAAGGTTTTTAGTTTTATAATGTTGAAAAAGCATTCCTGAATGCTGTTAAATATGTAATGATTCACATCTGTGCAATGCTTTTTGTGTTATAGGGCCCTATATATCATTTTCGTTACTATCCCGCCAACAACAGTCAAATTGCACATCCTATGTATACCGTTTCTAAACCTACGAACGATGAGGCATATATATAACTTACATTCTGAGAATCCACTCCTTATACACAACGTAAGTGGTTTAAACCAGCCAGACCAAAGCCCGACACTGGAGCGTCGAATTAAGAGTTACCAACTCATAATTCATTTTACGGATATTCAATCACTGGTATTTTTAAAACCCGATAATAAACCTTTACTTTTAATCGGCATATATACATTATTATATTACATGAACACCTGGATAGAGTCTGAATACACGGTTTTGTAGTATAATTTCTTTGCCGTTATTTGGCGTGTTAGTTTCTTTAAATAAATCAGAAAAGATAGAGAGACACTTGGCATATGTGAAGCTATTCTAAAACAATATCGAAATAAAATCTGTTTTAGACCAATGTTGCGTATATCTGTTTTGGACCAATATTGTGTATATCTGTTTTCCAAATGTGGGTGTTTCCGTGTGTTGCATGTGTTGAAGCATTTTATTTCAAAATCAGTAAGCCATAGGCCCATGTGATCATATACTATATACATATACATTTTAACAGACGTAGCAAGATGCGTACATACATGTATTAACAAATATCAGTTGCAAAAGATAAACACGGTTATACTGTTTACTTCTTTTTAGAGAACAAAAACAGAAAACAAAATGTTGTAGGTATGTGCATTATTACATAGTTGTTCATCATAATGATGCATATATGCAGTTGTATATATGTGCATTATTACATAGTTGTTCATCATAATGATGCATATATGCAGCTGTATAACATAATTTTAAAAGGACACTGTTCGTATGTAAAGCATATATTAAGCAAAAGCAAATAACGCTTGTTATTCACTGAAATGTATACATGAAAACATGAGCATAGACACAAATAATTATGTAGAAGTATATTTGTTAATCTGAGAAAAGAAAATATTTTATTTGTTGTTTGTAAGCATCGCTGGGACCGCAATATTTACAGTTTTGTAGCGACACAGCCAAATAAGCTCTATTATTGAGAGTTCTAAAAAACTTGGAAAAAGGTGAAAGAATTATCAAAATTGGATGATAAACAAAAAAGATACCACCATTTAAAGGTTGTTCTAAAACTGATATGGGAGCCACCATTATGACGTCATAGTTCCATATTACCATATATGGAATATTGATAAATATCATTTAAAACGAAGAAAATCACTACAAATGAATGCTTTTTTTTTTACTGGTCATATAAAGCATTATTGCCATTAAGTATTGCATATTTTTCATGCAGTTGGGGTCATTTTTCCCCTATAAATCAGTAAATTTTCATATTTATAAATATTCCATATATGGTCATTTAAAACCGTGATGTCATAGCTCTCAAAATGGCCGCTTCCATATCCGTTTCAACAGAAACTCCAAATGATCATATCTTCTTTGTTTATCATCTGATTTTGATAATTCTTTCACCCTTATTCAAGTTTTTTAGAACTCTCAATAATAAAGATGGGTTGGCTGTGTAGCTACATTCCCTTTAATATAAAAGCTAGTAATATTATTAATTTTCTGCCTTGTAATAGATATCCATGAAACATTTTGTATTTTTTTTACAAATCCATAGACCTATATATGTTGATAATATATATTTATAACACTATTGGCAGAAGAGGGTGTATAATTTAAAATTATTAAAATTAAAATTTGGAAACAAAGACACAGTGTTTATTTTACCGGATTCATTTAAATTTATATGCTGAACGTTCTTAGCAATATTTAAAAAAAAGACGGCTACATATTATTAGCGCCGTTAACTCTTCATTGATTCACGTAAAGACGCATGCTTCTAATTCAACAGCTAAACATTCAAGGTGTATATAAAGATCTAAGACTATACACCTTTCTTCAATTTATCATACGTATACTTGATGAGGTGCTAAGATAATTGAACATAAATTTCAATCTTACTTCATGTATGAATTTCCTACCGTCTACCGAATTTCCTCCTCAACGCCGGTCAAATAGGCGAATACAACTTGATTGGAGACGGCGGGGTTATGCATTTCTCAGGGCGAAACTCGAATCGTGTGCGCTATGAGATAAAATTGGCTACTGTGAGAAAACGGGACAACCAATAAGTGTAAGATTTGAACAGATTGAATATTATATATATATATTTCCGAATATATACTCAAAAGACAAGCCCTATTTCACCTTTAAAGGGAATGTAGCGACACAGCCAAACCATCTTTATTATTGAGAGTTCTGAAATACTTGAATAAGGGTGAAAGAATTATCAAAATCGGATGATAAACAAAGAAGATATGATCATTTGAAGTTTCTGTTGAAACGGATAATTTATGGAAGTGGCCATTTTGAGAGCTATGACATCACGGTTCTAACTGACCATATATGGAATATTTATAATATGAAAATGTACTGATTTATAGGGGGAAAATGACAGCATTTATGAAACTTATGTAGTACTCAATTGCAATAATGCTTTATATGACCAGTAAAAAAAACACGTTCATTTGCAGTGGTTTTCTTCGTTTTAAATGATATTTATCAATATTCTATATATAGTAATATGGAACTATGACGTCATAGTTCTAAAAATGGCGGCTCCCATATTCGTTTAAGAACAACCTTTAAATGGTCAAATCTTTTTTGTTTATCATCCGATTTTGATAATTCTTTCACCTTTTTCCAAGTTTTTCAGAACTCTCAATAACAGAGCTTGTTTGGCTGTGTCGCTACATTCCCTTTAAGGTTGTTATGTTTAACTATATACAATGTACATACTCTGTAACATTACTCGATCCTTAAGGTTGTTATGTTTAACCACAGTCGAACTTCGATAGATCGAACACCGATGATTCGAATACCATCGGTAACTACAGGATACGTCTATATATATATATATATATATATATATACACTACTCGCCCTGTAAGACTGTTGTTTTTAACTACATAAAAGGTATATAAAATGTAACATAACTATACCCTTAAGTCTTTTATGTTTAACTATATACAATGTACATACAATATAACATTACTTGATCTTTAAGACTTTTATGTTTAAGTACATACAATGTATATAAAATGTAACATTACTATACCCTTAAGACTTTTATGTTTAACTACATACAATGTACATGCAATATAACATTACTTGATCTTTAAGACTTTTATGTTACAATGTATATAAAATGTAACATTACTATACCCTTAAGACTTTTATGTTTAACTATATACAATGAACATACAATGTAACATTACCCGACCTTTAAGACTTTTATGTTTAACTATACATACAATGTACATACAGTGTCACACAACTCTCCCTGTAAGACTGTTATGTTTAACAACATACAATGTACATACAATGTAACATTACTTGATCTTTAAGACTGTTATGTTTAACTACATACAATGTACATACCATGTCACACTACTCGTCCTATAAGACTGTTATGTTTAACTGCATACAATGTACATACAATGTCACACTACTCGTCCTGTAAGACTGTTATGTTTAACTACATACAATGTACATACAATGTCACACTACTCGTCCTGTAAGACTGTTATGTTTAACTGCATACAATGTACATACAATGTCACACTACTCGTCCTGTAAGACTGTTATGTTTAACTGCATACAATGTACATACAATGTCACACTACTCGTCCTGTAAGACTGTTATGTTTAACTGCATACAATGTACATACAATGTCACACTACTCGTCCTGTAAGACTGTTATGTTTAACTGCATACAATGTACATACAATGTCACACTACTCGTCCTGTAAGACTGTTATGTTTAACTGCATACAATGTACATACAATGTCACACTACTCGTCCTGTAAGACTGTTATGTTTAACTGCATACAATGTACATACAATGTCACACTACTCGTCCTGTAAGACTGTTATGTTTAACTATATACAATGTATATAAAATGTAACATTACTCGATCCTTGCGACCGTTATGTTTAACTATATACAATGTATATACAATGTTACATTACTCGATCCTTGCGACCGTTATGTTTAACTATATACAATGTATATACAATGTTACATTACTCGATCCTTGCGACCGTTATGTTTAACTATATACAATGTATATACAATGTTACATTACTCGATCCTTGCGACCATTATGTTTAACTATATACAATGTATATTATATACAATACGATCCTCTCGACCGTTATGTTTAACTACATACAATGTAAATACAATGTAACATTACTTGATCTTTAAGACTTTTATGTTTAACTACATACAATGTATATAAAATATAACATTGCTATACACTTAAGACTATTATGTTTAACTACATACAATGTACATACAATGTAACATTACTTGATCTTTAAGACTTTTATGTTACAATGTATATAAAATGTAACATTACTATACACTTAAGACTGTTATGTTTAACTACATACACTGTACATACAATGTCACATTATTCGACCCTTGCGACTCTTGCGTTCAAATCAAGTATCAATAAGAGCTTACGGACATAGATCTTAATTGTTATAGATGGTTATCGAAATGATTTGCTGTTAATTATTACACTCCTAATTATGGTGACTAACGGCAGATAGCAAAACAGATAATAACATGTATAATATAATTATGTTTACAATGTCGCATTCCTTACCTTGTGTCGAACTATTTCAACAAGAAAATGCACAGGCTTTAGGCTTTCTAAAGTAATGGCGTTGTTGTATTTACAGTAGTGGTATATACATGTTGTAGGACCAAGTAATGACAAATGTAGAATGTATGTCAACGTGACATACGGCAATCTTGATTTGTTTAAAACGCACGGCTTTCCGCTAGTTTTCAATATTACTTGCATATTTGCAATCATTAATATCATTACGTGGTCCGAGTATTAATTGTCATACCCCATCCAACCCCTGCACCTAAAAGCTAAAACGGGATTGGCTGGGGTATGAAATAAAACCTTAATTTCGGCTTTAAAAGTTTGCATATTGTAAAAATAAAACATTTAATAGGTAATTGTAAACATGTTATCGCATTTATTCAGTCAAAAAATGTTTTTAAACATATTTATCGAAATATCCGTTATAAAATCCTGCTAATATAAGGTTTTCCATCGCTTAATGGAATTAAGGCGGGAACACGTAATGTAATTATTTGAATAGTTCAAAGCAAATTGTTTTTACATATAACTAACTTTTGATACGACTGCACCAATAACATATATAAAGATTTAGTAGTATATTGAAGAAACTTGAAATCTATTTGTTTTTATTTAATTACGTACACAAGCAGTTTTAAAGACAAAATGATGCAGGGTTAATAAAGCGATGTTCTTATTTTAATGCTTGAATAAAACTCAAGATTGCCGTATGTCCCTTTAAAGGCACTCCAAAATCAGTGCAACAAATTGTTTGAACTACGTGCAGAAAAGGTAGCGGATGCAGAAATATATGGTTGGTCTCTTACCAAAAATACATGGGCTTCCGGAAATAACAGCCGTGGAAGTCGTGTGCTCAATGTCATAAGCAGTGGCCGAGTTTCTGATCGTCAACCTTTCGGTTACGTGACAAAGTCGCTAACTAAATTACACCTCGCCAACCGCGAAGTTATCAAACTTTATTGTTTCTATAACAGACATGTTATACCAAATATCCGAATTTATGTTGCATTATAATATTGGCTTGCAAAGCTGCTTGTCAGCCGATCTATATTGCTTTATCCTCTTTTCAGAAACGCTGTCACATGGCAGACGCTGAAGCAGACGACACTGTTATACTAATCAACAGCAGATACTGCTGTAACATTCGTTTGGAAAAGTAATCGGAATATAGGCTCTGAAAAACCAGCAAATCAGGAATAATTTAATTCCACAAGTTTCTTTAAAAACTAAATCGAAACAGGATTGGAGTGAGATTCATTTAAAGCGCACTTAAAGTTAAGCGATCTGAATGAGGGACAATCACCGGAAGGCACATGTGATTAATACGCCGGACCGGTCAGCTATAAAGATCGTGCTATATTTGAACTTTAGGACAATATTGTTTATATTGGGAAATAACAGTCAATTAAGTGAAATCGACAAAGCGAACACATATTCTATAGACGGAGATTATATTAGCGTATAATCAACAGATTTAAATGGATAAATACTGAAATGGATAAATATTATTTGACATTGAACAACTTATGAAAATAAACACCGTATTTCATTGGATTAAAATCCGGACTTCTTAGTAGATAAAATCTGATGTTGAAAAACTATTACTACAAATGCGTTTTCATTGGATAATATGATTGCAAATAACATACTTATATCAAGGATTAAAAATGAGGTATTCGAAGTCCAGAGTATTCTTTAATGCGTGAAAGGTGCTTCTGCCTTGACATGGAAAATTAACACAAACCATAAACTATTTTGTATACGAAATCAGCCATTTGAGTGTTTAAATAATCAACTATAGATATTATATATCACAGAAAAGGTCATTATTGTGTGACACGAGTTCAATATTTTCATGAATCTAGTACTCTCAAACTGCTTAACACTAAACTTTACGTAATTTAAATTCATTGAATTTCAAACTGGTGCAAGTAGCCTTGGAAATAACAGAATACATACTGTATAATGGTGTATAGAAAAGATGCAGAAAATTGATCAGCAAAAAGTTGTATGTATTGGCATATACTGTTGAACAAGTGGTCCGTGGCATTACGAGCTTGACTCCTTATCTCGCGGACAGTCATAATCAGCAATACCATATCATTGAACAAGAAAAGAACCATTTTAAATGTTAAAATCAAAATCACGCGTTGAAACTGTGCATTTGGGAACTATAAAATAGTAGTATACGATGAACTTCGTTTGTCGAAATATATTTGTAATATGGATATTTTTTTAAAAACGTAACTGGATTTATCACTTTATATTTGGCTTTTTTTTCATAAATTTGATTTACAATTTTAACAGCTATGCTGAAAGAAACGTCTGTTTTCCAGACGACCATTTCTAGGTTAAAATGCACGTGGCAAACGATGCAATGACAAACATGACCGGTAATCCTACAGCATACTTCAGCATTCCACAATATGGATTAATCGAAACCGATGACCTCAATACTACAAATGAACTTATACAGATTTCCGGGGTCAAGAAAAACAACAGCGTCATCCATTCCAGTGTGATGTTCGCTTTTGGAATCTTCGGGAACATTTTGGCGCTCATAGTTTTAAAGCGCTCCGATTCTGACCAAAAGCGGAAGTTGTTTTACAGACTGGTGGCAGGATTGACAATGACGGATTTAGCAGGCACCGTAGCAACAAGCCCAGTCGTTATATCAGTCTACATGAACGATTTTAAATGGATTGGAGGAGATCCGATGTGCAAATATTTTGCATTTATGATGGTTTTTGCCGGGGCGGCAACCATGACGATTGTTTGTTTAATGGCCGTGGAGAGATTACTATGTATTAGACATCCATATCTCTATTACGCTCGACTGCGGAAGAAGCACGCCACTTACTTCCTGTTGGGCGCGTGGACTTTCGCGGGTTTAGTGGCCAGCTTACCCTTGATGGGATTTGGTAATATAGTTCTTCAATACCCTTATACTTGGTGCTTTTTTGATTACTATACCGACGACGTGATTCACAGAGGATTTAATTATCTGTTTGCGCTCTTAGCTTTGTGTATGATATCAGTAACAGTGACCTGTAATGCGTTTGTTTTATTTACTCTGTTCAGAACTAAAATGAGAGGCTTGTCTCGTAAAAACAGTCACAATTCTCGGACGTTTTCTGGATATAGCAGACGATATGCCGAATTCCAGATGGCTGTTCTGTTGATTGGAATAACAGTCGTATTTAGTTCATGTTATGTCCCCTTAATGGTAAGCATATCCTTATTACAAATATATATGTACATGGCTTTTAAATACCTCGGCATTTCATATACACTGCCATTTACGTTTACACTTTTATCACTTAACTCGCGATGTGTGAGTGTAACAAAGCCATTACAAAAATATCAAAATAAACTACTGTCATAAATATGCAAATGAAGGCCGAATCATCGCTCGGTCTTTTCCGGTCAGCTCGAAGTGCAGACGGAGTCGCCTCTCGATTTCCGTAAAAAAAAATATCTCGATTACGGAAATCGACGAGGCATCTCCTTTGTTTGGTGTCGTTCGGAAAAGACCGAAGCTGCATGCGTTATGCGAAACATTCGACATCATCATTTGACGACGATAAGAAGATTAATATAAATGAACGTTATATATGCCGTTCTTGTGTTGAACTTATCAAACTCATTGGATAAAATCGATGTGATGCTCGATAAAGCCAACCGTTCAATAAATTAAATATAAAATATCTACTCATGTAAGATCCGTTATATATTCAATTGCTCTATATACCAGACAGGACATAAACATTAATAAATAATTATTCTGTTGAAACAATAATATAACGCACAGACCTAATAACAAATAGATTGGACACTACGAAAATTATCTAAATTTCACGTGGCACAGTGCGAAAAATTCACAAATTATTTCCCAACTTTAAACACACATATTATGAAGAGTTTTATAGATACAAGTTTCATTCATGCCAAATACCATCACAAATTTCTTTCCAATGATAGTAGTTTTCTTTATCTTACATTTAGACCAAAAAAGGAGTTTGACGGAAACTTTGACTATGTCAAAACCTTGATTTTTAAGAGAAAAGCGAAAAGTTATGACATTTTTAACTTTAAACATCTTTTTATACAATTACTTACTTGAAAAAATAAACATAAATTATTATAATACCATTTTGCTATTCACTATGAATCGTTTGAATGTATTCTCATCACAATCAGTGAATAATTGAGAGAGGAGATGGAAGGAAAAGTTAAGGTGCCACGTGATATTTTGGTTACTTCATTGGTTAAGATAGGAAGTTTCCTATCTGTTTATTAATATGTCTGTGTATAACGCTATATATTACACATGGTAAGTGTTTATAGCATTGTCATTTTTATTAAACCATCTATTAACTTTGAAAATGCTTTATATGTTATAACTGTTCCTATCGGCGATTTAGAGGAAAACAACAAACAAAAAAGACAGCATCCACATGCAATGTCTCTCGTGAAACTGAATAACGTCCAATCATTAGTCATATTGATACACCATGTCATGCAAATTGATAAAACAACTATGAATTGTATACTCTTGTTATTTGAGTTAATAAATGGAGTTTAATTAACATTGTTGAAGTGATACGGGATATAATTCCCGAGTGAGAAAGATTCTTGCGCTATAGAAACGAGTGCGCTTTCGCACGAGTTTCTATATCGCAAGAATATTTCTCACGAGTGAATTATTTTCCGTATCACGACAAAAATGTTAATTAAACTATATAATATATATTCTGTGATGAATTTCTTTCCAATCGTCGTTTGACACAAGTATTCCTTCTTCTGTCATTCCTTTGGCGACAGCGCGGAGTAATATTATGACGTCAATTCGTGACGTAATATCGTGACGTCTATCGTTTACTTCATAACATTTGGCTACTGTGCTACTGTGCTATCTTCTTGCGCACTAGGCGAGATAGCACAGTAGAGGAAGGGATATGTTATAGATTTTCTCAAACTGGGAAATTTATATAATTCATCACAGAATATATAATATAGTATTGTACTGTACTTTTCTGTTCTGATAAACATGGGTGTATTCGATAATTGTAAAGAATGCCAATAATATATGGTTGTGTTATTTTCAGGTTCGAATTATTATAAACCAAACCAAGCTTCTGCCGGTGGACCTACGAACTGACTTGCTGATGATTCGTTTTGCATCTCTAAATCAAATACTCGACCCCTGGGTCTATATACTGCTGAGACGAGAGGTCGTGTGGAAAATCGTTAGTACACTAAAGTCAGTTTGTTCAAGAAAGTCAAAACAACAACAACCACAAATAGACAACGACATCCGGAGACAGTCCGGGGGCTTCACGTACTCTTCCGCAGGATATGTGAAAAACGATAACTCAACTTGTTGTATGTTTTGCTGGCACTGTTTGTGTGATCCACCTTCAGACATACGAAGACACAGTTCAGTGAGTTTTTATAGTGTCTACGGTCGGACCCCAAACAGCCCTACGAACAAATTAGCCTATAGCATCGCACATAGTGTATTACTCCCGAACGCATCGCCATCACCACCTTCTGAAAGCAATCGTTTTCAGTATCATATAGATGAACTTAAAAGACAAGCGTCTGACGATGCTGAAACCGTGACTAAGCAACCAGCGAAAGAGACGCGGGTAAAACTGTATACAAATGGCTTAGTGCGGTGCTGCAAATCAGACCCTCAAATTTACAAAACATTAATAGACTGTATTGAAAATGGAACTGAAAAATATAGCGTTTGAACTGTAGTTAAAAAGAACGAACAATACAATTCGAATTACAATAGAAACCCAAATGATAATATAAACTCAAATGGTGGCAAAAGAAACCAAAATAACTATTGAAACTCAAATGACGAGATCGATACTATTTGAACACTCTGCAGCTTATACAATGAGAGACTTAAGTGTAAGCTTGAGTGTACATCAACGAGAGACTTATATTTAGTATGAGTTTAATTGAATTGTTCACACAACTGATTGTACCCAGAATGAAACCACGTGATTTTTGATCGGTTTCAGCGCAAACAATTATAAACAAAACGTTCGATTCAAATAGGTGTTTGCTTCATAACTTTATTAATATTCAACGAATGTTATTCAACTAAAGAGCATAATATTATACCCCTCCAAAGTGAACTCATTCTTTCATAGCAAAAGGCAATTCGATTCATCCAGTAATTTTTTAGATTAGTCCTCCCGAAGTCGTGGAAATGAAATAAATCTATGACAGTGTACTTTCTGGGAGGGGTAATCTCAGTGAGTACTGAATGAATCGATTTATATTTTGCGGTGGAGGAAAGAGCCCACATTTTAAGGGTATGTACGCTTTAGTTGGACAAAACTCGTATTATGAAAGTTATGAAGAAAAAGAAGTACTGGAGTCGAGCGGTTTGTTTACAATGTTTGTCCATGAAACCGATCAACATGTAACCAACATCTTCAGAAAATCTATTTACGCACAAAATAAAAAAATGAATGACAAAATACATATTCCATCTAGTGCTATAGAAATAATACATTTACCATGAAAAAGAATAATCAAACAGATTGAAGGCTATCTATCGAAAACATTATGGCTTTAAAGTATACAATAACATTGATATTGAATTTGTATGGCAAAATATTACTGTGTAGCTCGTCGTCTTGGCAAAACAGTCTCGGTCCAAGTAATATATGGCTATACAAATACAATTACATATAGAGTATGCATCAACGAGACCTAAATATGAGACTGAGAATGCATCAACGAGACCTAAGTATGAGACTGAGAATGTATCAACGAGACCTAAGTATGAGACTGAGAATGCACCAACGAGACCTAAGTATGGGACTGAGAATGCATCAACGAGACCTAAGTATGGGACTGAGAATGCATCAAAGAGACCTAAGTATGAGAGTGAGAATGCATCAACGAGACCTAAGTATGGGACTGAGAATGCATCAAAGAGACCTAAGTATGAGAGTGATAATGCATCAACGAGACCTAAGTATGAGACTGAGAATGCATCAACGAGACCTAAGTATGGGACTGAGAATGCATCAAAGAGACCTAAGTATGAGACGGAGAAGGCATCAACTAAGTATGAGACTGAGAATGCATCAAAGAGACCTAAGTAGGAGACTGAGAATGCATAAACGAGACCTAAGTATGAGACTGAGAATGCATCAACGAGACCTAAGTATGAGACTGAGAATGCATCAACGAGACCTAAGTATGAGACTGAGAATGAATCAACGAGATTAAAATATGAGACGGAGAATGCATCAACTAAGTATGAGACTGAGAATGCATCAACGAGACCTAAGTATGAGACGGAGAATGCATCAACTAAGTATGAGACTGAGAATGCATCAAAGAGACCTAAGTATGAGACTGAGAATGCATCAACGAGACCTAAGTATGAGACTGAGAATGCATCAACGAGACCTAAGTATGAGACTGAGAATGCATCAACGAGACCTAAGTATGGGACTGAGAATGCATCAACGAGACCTAAGTATGAGACTGAGAATGCATCAACGAGACCTAAGTATGAGACTGAGAATGCATCAACGAGACCTAAGTATGAGACTGAGAATGCATCAACGAAACATAAGTATGAGACTGAGATTGCATCAACGAGACCTAAGTATGAGACTGAGAATGCATCAACGAGACCTAAGTATGAGACTGAGAATGCACCAACGAGACCTAAGTATGGGACTGAAAATGCACCAACGAGACCTAAGTATGGGACTGAGAATGCATCAACGAGACCTAAGTATGAGACTGAGATTGCATCAACGAGACCTAAGTATGAGACTGAGAATGCATCAACGAGACCTAAGTATGAGACTGAGAATGCATCAACGAGACCTAAGTATGAGACTGAGATTGCATCAACGAGACCTAAGTATGAGACTGAGAATGCATCAACGAGACCTAAGTATGAGACTGAGAATGCATCAACGAGACCTAAGTATGAGACTGAGAATGCATCAACGAGATCTAAGTATGAGAGTGAGAAAGCATCAATGAGGGACATAAAGGTGCGGAATATTTTAACGAGTTTGCAGAAAATATATATGATAAGAACTCTATATACACAGTATTGTATTTGTTTACAGTGTGTAGTAGCATTAACAAATGCAGGCTTATTAAAAAAATATATTTTAATGTTTTAAACACAAGTCACTTAAAATAATAATTTTAGTTACATGTGTATATGGGGCATATTTGTAAAATATATGAGGGATATAAGCTTTTGCAAAATGAATGTACATGTAGGCAGCTACTGCGTTATTCTTAACATCTAAAGAATTTCCTTCTAGGAAATAATATGTTTCTTTGTGAATGAAATGTTTTCACTTCATTGTTTTCTTTAGTAGTCATTTGAAACTGTTCATTGCTTTGGTTAATAATGGTATGTTGCGGATTATTTGATAAAACACAGAAAAGTAATAACTGTAAAAGTCAAACGATTATTAACCAAAGCGTGTGTGTGTGTGTGTGTGTGTGTGCGTGCGTGCGTGCGTGCGTGTGTGTATTTAAGATATTCGACTGTATATTATATATATCTTACATAATGCATATCAATTACGGATGCCATATATATTTATATCCACTGAAAGATGCTATGCTCAACACAGGCGTCTTGCGTCAAACCACGTGACCAGACACGTGACCCGACATTCGACAGAGTGTCCACTGAGTATCTTTCAAAAACGATCTTGATAACCAAAAGATAATATGCTATCTGCTTCTGGAGACGTATTCCTTACTGTAGGTCCCGTTCTAAAGATTCATCATTCCAGTTCTGTGGTTCTAGCAGAAAAAAATGGTTCAATGTTACTGACTGCATTTCACCATCGTCAGAGAATATTTAAATGTTCTATACCGAAATGGACTGATTCCTTTTCAACCGGGATTTTACCGGGTGATAACCTCGAATTAACCGGGGTTTAATCCCGCCACATTAGTTTAAGCTGTGAGTACGTTATTGCAGTTGTTTTCAAATGAACGCAGATAGAAAAATACATTTAATCCTTATTATTGCAATTACCCTTTAACACCATGTCCATTCGTGTTATAGTACCTCCACCACAATGGACTTATGGCGTTACAATAAAGATGACCAAAATACGTCTACAAAGTCATTCTGGATTGTAAAGATACCAAACAAACTTGAAAACATTTGCGTAGAAGAGTGTCATTTACTTAACAGAATAATGTACAGCGCGATTTAATGCATTTGACCGGTTAACTTTTGCATTTTATGTGCACTTTATTGTGTTTGGGTAGAAAAAATCATAATTGCCTTGAATGTTTGAGGATAAAAACGACAAACGTTTAGACAAAACAGCGTTCAGGTGAGAATTCGAAAATATATGGACCATATCTTGCGATATGTCACACATCTGGCATATAAAATTAGAACAAGCAAATAATCATTTTCGTACCTTTGGTGTAAACTTACACACCACCGAGGCGTTATTCCACCACATCAACGGGTAACGTATGGACATGGTGTTTAAAGGAGTCTTATTTATCAAACTAATTATTATAATAAACTTGTTGTTTTTTTGACAGTTTTTGTTGTTGTATTTTTCCAAGAATGGTGGATGAATATGCATTTATACTGATAGAAGTAAAATTCCCGAAAGTAGTTCTTTGTACAGCTAATGCATGTGCGTGTGCGTATGAGGTTTATTTATCCTCGCTGTATCGCACTGGGCATTTTAGTGAGCAGACCCCGATTTTCAGTATCATCTGAAGGACTGGTCAGGTGTGAATTTCTTTTAAGTATTTCGATAATTAAACCATATTTGGTCCTATATATGAGAATCATGGCGCTTATGGAAGTATGTGCCTACAATAGAGCCGCGATTCCTTGGGTTAGAATAATAGGAAGGATCCTTTACCGACCCCCATTCTCACTTTTTCGGCGAGGTTTCACGCAATGCCTGCATAAACAACTGCCGTATTTCGATAAATTAAACCTCAGATACCACACGTGCAAGTCTAAACATAAGCGGCGATGTTATTACCGAAAATATCTGAAAGTATAGAGTGGGTAAAAAAAACATTCTCGATCGGTGTGATATTCTTCTATTTGGTGAGTCCTATGCATGCTGGTATATATTTAATGTGCGTGTGCCGAGAAAACTCACAAGTAGACACCGAGGTGCTTATGATCTTGAACTTCAGTTATCATTTGATCGTACATGAATACAGGCGGATGGTTTATGAAATTAACTTTGCGTGAAATAAGGAGAGATTTGGTTAGGGATGGATTACATTTTACAAGCATCAATCTGCCCTTCTTGATCTTTTTAGGAGATCAGAATTAAGAGTTTTTGCAGCAGAGATAGGATTATCTGCAACAATAAATAAGCCCGTGTCATCTGCAAAAACACGAGTGTTTGAACTGATGTCAATAACAATAGCATTAATGTAGAGAAGGAATAAAACTGGCCCTAAGATAGATCCTTGGGGAATACCGGCTTTAATGTTATTCCAATCCGATTGGGTATCAGGTAAGACAACGCGTTGTTTTCTGTCACTAAGATTACTTTGGAACCATTTTAAGAGTACCACTGCATGGGAGTGAACTCCAAATCCACACTAAAATATCACTTGCGGAAAAGACGAATGTGCTCCCGATTGAGCTTTGGAGATTGAATAGTTAGGTGATCTAAGACATAATGCAATTAACACCGAAAGCTACGGTGTCCTGTTAGGGCCATCTTACCATTGCATCTTACCATCGACCATCGACCTAGGTCGATGATAAGATGCGATGGTAAGATATTATGGTCGATAGTAAAATGCGATGGTAAGATGCGATGGACCATCGACCATCGCATCTTACCATCGCATCTTACCATCGACCATCGCATCTTACCATCCCATCTTACCATCGACCATCGTATTTTACCATCGACCATCGCATCTTACCATCGAATCTTACCATCGACCATCGCATCTTACCATCGACCATCGACTTATGACACACGTGCTACGACCACTCTTGGTATCGAACTTGACCACGTTTTCCATTCCCGAATATTGAAAACACGTGTTTGTGGGCGAGTGAGGAGTGCATAAATTGGAGGAATACGTGAAACAAAGTATATAAAGGAAAGCGGACACATTTCACAATCAACTTTTTAAATGACACTAATTGATTATAACTATGCATAAAACATGCAGTGCCTCACTTTTTAAGGTCAAGCATCCTTATATTTTGCTAGTTGTCTGATGGCGTAAAGAAACATTAAGAGCATGGTAGGGGCAGAGGCGGTCTGGAATTTATCTAGTCAATCCACATACAGGGTATAGATCCAGGTTTCAACAAAGATGTCCGCAATTCGAGGTTGGTGAGTATTTGTTCGAGGATTTATATAGGCGAGCGCCCTGCCACCCTTCCTTTCCCCACTGGAACCTACTCAAACCCAGACACAGAAGGGTGACAATACCAAATTTGTTGTACTTCAGAATTCTGAATTCCTAATTCCGAAGTTTGAAGTCTGATATATTGCACGCCTCTATAATTCCGTAATAAGGCCAAACAAACAAAATATGTGTGTTTAGGCAGGGCTCTATATTTCAATTTTCATCCCAGGTTTAGGATAATATGCCAGACAAAAAGTAGGTAAGGTAGGTACGGATTTATTTTCATGTATTGTTATATATATATATATATAGGAACATAGCATTTTATACCCAAAACAGCCTTAAATTTACATTTTTCTGGTAAATTGAAAGAAAGAAAAATAGGTAGGGTCGGATTACCCTAAACACATATGGGTTTTTTGCAAGGCCTAAGTTAAACGCTCATAAAAATTAAGTAGAACTGAACAAAGCAGGTTTTGTTCACCCACAAACCACCCATCCACCCAGCATGGTTGAATAGTTTTCATTACACTCGTCTTAACATATTTATCAATTTAATATTTAATAAAATCGTCTCACTGACAAACCTCAGATTAGAGAGAAAGAGAGAGAGAGAGAGAGAGAGAGAGAGAGAGAGAGGGGTGCCGATAAAAAGAAGAAGATGCCTACTGTTCATTACGATTGATGCGATGGTCGATGGTAAGAGGGACGATAGATTTTAAGATGCGAAGGTAAGATCTTAATATCGACCATCTCATCTTACCATCGACCATCGCATCTTACCATCGCATCTTACCATCGACCATCGACCGATGGTAAGATGCGATGGTAAGATGGCCCTAACAGGACAACGTAGAAAGCGCTATGGATATCACGTGAGCAAGACACTTTATCTGCATTTGCTTAGTACTGGTTCTACCAGGAAGACATCGAGAGTGATTCAAATAAGTTGTTAGAGCTTTCGTTAAAATCGATGTAAAATCGATGGTCGATGGTAAGATGCGATGGTAAGATGGGTGGATGGTCGATGGTAAGATGCGATGGTAAGATGCGATAGTTTGAACTAACTGTTAATTGTTAGAAGCCAGAAAAATTCAAAGGAATGAAGTAGAAATAACAAGAAAAACAAATAGAGGGAAAACTCATAAAAGTTATATAACTGATTCAGAAATGTTACCGTATGTAAAATAATTGAATTTATTTATGCTTAGCAGTGAAATAGTGTATTTTAGCAATGAAATAAAAGTGGTATTTCATACGTGTGAAATATAATTTTATTTTTTCACTGCCGGAACTACTTTTTTGGAAAAAAGTTGCTATAAAAGTTATATCATTGGATTTGAAATAACTTAACTAGGAAAATGAGTCTTAGATTATTGAAATCGATTAAGTAGTTTAGAAATTACGGGGAATTAAAAACAGCAATTTCATTTACGTGGTCAACCTTTTATTTATTTTTCTGCATACTGCAGTACACTTTGATTATAAAGCCTAAAATAAAAAGAAAATTTGTTGTTTTGTCGTGAATAACAGATTTTATTTCACCTCGAAGTGCTTCGCATTCGTGAAAATATAAAGTTTTCACACTTCTCGATGAAATACAATCTGTTATTCACTCCAA
The DNA here is from genome assembly GCA_037043455.1 of Cyrtodaria siliqua. NCBI lineage: Eukaryota > Metazoa > Mollusca > Bivalvia > Adapedonta > Hiatellidae > Cyrtodaria > Cyrtodaria siliqua. Next base: position 143,864 of record JAWPHD010002709.1, read on the forward strand.
AACAACAAATATCTTCGATCTATTATTACAGACTGCAATGGTTTTGAAATGTGACTTTTAATACATGTATTTAGAAATAATCGAGCTAAATAAGAACATAAATAAGTAAGAAGGCGAAAAATAAAATATCAGTTTGATGAACAATAAATATAAAAAACATAATTCCACACCCAAAAAAGGTAGATTTTGATGTATTTGAGAACAGCAAACGAAAGTGTCGAGTATGCTGAATAACCCAACTTCTATCTTGCCTTTCTATCTGTTCTGTTTTTCATCTATTCAACTGAGCGTACATTGAGAATCACTGCACAGGCACGTGACGTGTTCTACACAGCCTGCGAATCGCCATGAGCATCACATTCACACTGACGACGCCCGGCTGGTTACTGCTGACAGTGCATTCACCAGGGCACTCGAGTCAACGTGCGTTTGACCGGCTAAAGCGGCTTGAATTTGTGACGAAATGTCGCTTGAAGTGAATGCGGGAGCTGCGGGAGCTGCCATTCTAGGAGACTCCATCGATACATATCTGCCGCTCAAAAAGGTACTCAAGCTTCTAGGCCAGCTCAAGCCGCAACTCTCTACTTCTATTTCAAAAGGCTGGCGACAGGATGTTCCGCACTCATTAGGATAAGGATCGTTACATATACGGTATCTGATACGGAAATTGTCGTAACAAGGTGTCCTTTGCCAAGTGGAATAGCCCCCGTTTACACAACCACCGCTGACTCCGCCCCAGGAGGTCAAGTCTATGTCTTTGATGAATTGGCAGCCCACAAGAGGGTTACTAGAAATGTAAAAAAGTAAAATTATGTTATACATGTATATCATGATATAATTTTGATCGACTTTGTCAAAATATATGTTATATAATCACTTAGCGATAACAGCGGCATACACGTGACTCATATAGAAGGGAATTAACTCGTTCGACAAAATATGCATTATCTAATCAACAGTTACCGTTGCATTATTCTAGAGGCGAGTATCGCGCAAAGTATTGTTAACCCACGCGTGAAAGTAAGAACAAATCCCAACATTGTGTCTGTGCACGTGTATGTCTATGTTTTACGTGCATGTATCTAGATACTACTGTAGTTACACAGCTGTGAAGAGTTGCACGATTCGCATTCTAAAGATGTGTCCTAAAGGTTGTGATCTTCAGTAGTACGTGTTATTACTTGCTGGTCCTTTGGGATCTTAGAGTCCAACCATTGTGGCTTTAAAGGTTTACCACCACTAATTACATGTAAACCTCCGAGGTGTATCGAATGTAGTTCCTATAATAAAAAGTAATTCCTCCTTTCTTTTATGTAAATGAGCATTATAAGTAGGGGGAAACTGCCCATGTTGTGGTTGTATGTATAAGAAGCGTATTAATATGTTTTACTGGATCACGGATGAACATTTTCGAAATTTCGACTCTATGCTTACACTTTGTGAGCGATGAAAACAGCAGTACACTTGACCTGTTTAGTAAAGAAACAAGAACTTTTTTGCATGTCTTGTGACCCCACCTTTTCTGGTGATTTTTCAAGTGGAAAATTAGTTTTCTATATGAACATTACACTGCTGTATTATCCATACTTGACTTGAATTTGCAGCAAATCATTAATATGTGACACTTTAACATTTGAGTCCATTCGGGAAAATAATTAGTGGTTTCATACCTAAAGTAGAATACCGCTTAATCCGGCACGAGGAGGTATGAGAGGTGTTGCACCATGAATTACCTCTCATGAACATACTCAATAAAACCGAGTCTGCTACTTTCTTGTTTGTGTTCCTTGCTTCCGAGGAATTACCTTAAATTACTAAACAAAAATGAAATTGTGCTTAATATTCTGCATTTTCTTTGAACACATTAATAGGTGTTAACTGCCCTAAATATTAACAATCGAACACCATTGCTTTAATAGTAACACGCGCCTTTACAAGGACGTAAGACCATCTCGCCGAATATTAGTTCAACCGTGTCCATATCGGTGCTGTTTCATATGAAAAGCACGACTGTTTCATATGACTAGCAGTGCTGTTTCATATGACTAGCCGTGTTGTTTCATGTATGACTAGCCCTGCTGTTTCATACATGTCTAGCCGTGTTGTTTCATGTATGACTAGCCGTGTTATTTCATATATGACTGGCCGTGCTGTTTCATATGACTAGCCGTGTTGTTTCATATATGACTAGCCGTGCTGTTTCATATGACTAGCCGTGCTGTTTCATGTATGACTAGCCGTGTTATTTCATATATGACTAGCCGTGCTATTTCTTATATGACTAGCCGTGCTGTTTCATACGTGACTAGTCGTGCTGTTTCATATACGACTAGCCTTGCTGTTTAATACGTGACTAGCCGTGTTGTTTCATATATGACTAAACGTGCTAGTTCTAGTTAACAACACAATCAACTGCTTATGAAACAACTCCGTGTGTAATTCAAAATTGAAATTGTATAGCTTCCCCACATACGTTCCATGTGAAGAATCTCTCATGATACAGCACAGTTAGGGTGTGTACTGTATTGACATTACCCCTAATACTTCAAATGTTATGGCATGTAGTATTTACGGCATATATTATTACCCTGGCTGGTTTTGTTTAAATGCGTTCCTCTGTATGGTCTGTATGTCGGTATTTCTGCAGATGATCTTTGACATGGAGATCCTTCGTATCTGCTGTAGTTGATCTGAAATAGTAGTATACACAATCTGCAGAGGGGAATACGTCAACTTCAGAAAAAATAATCAAGAAAAATCTTGGGCCCAGTGTATCCACCATACACCATACATAGGATGTGTTTTGCACAATTCCAAATGTGTATGCTTCCCGAAGGGAGAGCAGATAGTTGTCACTTTGTCCGTCCGTCCGTCCGTCCGTCCTTCCGGATCTTGTCCAGACCATAACTTCAAAACTGCTTACGGGATTGCAATGATAGAGGGCAATAAGAGGAAGTACAGAGCACAAACCCATAACTCTCTTCATTCAAATTAGAGTTATTATCCTTTGTAATTTTATATTTATAATTCTTGTCCGGAACATAACTCAAAAACTACTAATGGTACTGCAAGTTTACTTCACACAATGATAGAGTGCAATGGTAGGAAGTGCAGAGCGCTAGAGAGAAAGATAACTTACGGTAACTTCATTCAAATTGGAGTTATTGCCCTTTGGAAAGTTGTAATTCTTGTCCGGAGCATAACTCAAACACTACTAATGGGACTGCAATGAAACTTCACACAATTTTAAAAGGAAATGAGAGAAAGTGCAAAGCACTAGAACCATGGCTACATCTTCATAGAGTTATTGCCCATTGGATTTTATACTTATACTTCTTGTCTGGAGCATAACTCAAAATCTACTAATGGAACTGCAAATTGAATATTGCTGGATGATACACGGCCATACGATAAGTTGAGGATACATTCGGAAAGCATCCGTTGGTTTTGTCGATTTCTTGGAGTTAATGATAGGAAGTGAAATGAACTTCTATGCAACGTTTGGAACAGGGTAGGCACATTTGTGACAGAAAATCCGAAAAGAGTCGTTACATGTCGCCCAGAGCATATATTACAGATTCAATTTGAAAATATGGCGAAACTTAATCTGTCACTACCTGGAGTAAAGCCATTTTGTCCACTATTCTCGTAGAAGAATCTGTCTCCTTTCTTCAGAGCTTGAAACTGTTGACCGAAGAGACAAGCGAACGTGGGCCCCACCTTACCCCCGGGCACAGGCCTCTCCGACACACCCGCTGTAAAGAGGTCCATATCCTGGGGGTCACTGTAAATAAAGGATCGGACTGTTTTATATGATAAGGGTTATCATTACTTATACCGCGCGGATCTTCATTTTAACTCCTCTCTCAAAAAGACATTGGTGTTGATGGGAAAACATTCATTTGTGAAAGCTTTGCCGAGTATATGTAACACCAGGCAATGTTTTGTGACATCTCCGTAACATGCGTACTGATTCGTGTGAAACTGAGATACATTTCACAGTTTCCTATCTATTTTATTAGGTCTGTGTTTTTCCTTAAGATATCAATTCTAAATGTTCCAGTTGTTACCAACATATACACATGTAAACAATAATGAGATTGCTCTTAAATATTCGTTTTGTGATTTGAGGTCTATTTATTCTGTTTAATTTTGTTTTGTTTTGAAGAAACAAATGGGCAGTTTAAGTCAGGCTGAAGCCGACGACAAATCTGAAAGTAACTTACACGTATACATTCTGCAAGGCCTGAATGACGTGAGCATCGTGCGAGTAATGACCCTGAAGGTTACAGTATTTTCTGTAGAGTAGGTAGTTCGGGAGGCCGTGGTCACGCCCTCTGTTGATGTTGATGGACGCCAGATCACCACCAAACCCCGGCTGGCGCTCAAATAAATGTCTACAAATGCACAAACATGAATAACTAACTCCTATATATCGCCGCCAAAGTAGTAGTAGACACAATAACCAAATTAGTTTATGAAACAATAGAATGAGTGTATTTTTTCTAAAGCCATGTTAAAAGAAAGGTGCCACCTTTGAAACCACAGCCCCATTTGGCGTAAGACATGCTTTTACATATAGTGTATTAACATCTCATTATTTACAGAATATATATTTATGTACAAATAAAGCTTAATAACATAACACTCTCAACACCGCTCTCTATAGAATTATAAGAGACGACTTCTTCATGTAATTGGGCCTGTACAATACCTATCTAGAATATGTTTAAAGTTTTAAGAGTTTAATAACCATTGTTAATCGCCCGTATGTATTTTAATAAGCTGTAAATCTTGTAAACAGACACATCAATGCACCTTATAAGCGCAAAAAAAATGAACTAAAAAGCATTTGTCACATCAGGTCAAACTTGAGCTGTTCAGTATACTATTTAGATGTATCAGCCTGTGTTCGTTGTTTCATGCAATAATGATCTGTATTTAATCTAGATACAATTCTCTATATTGCAATATAAGTATCGTTTCATAAAGTTTACCCAGTTAAGCAGTATATAAGAACTTGTACCTTGTGACCTGTGGGGTGATATATCTATCTACTTTTTCAGACGGGGATCTCGTTAAACCTCGCGTGATCTCACCAACACCCCTCGTGTATACCAAATCTGGCTTCAAGAACAGGTCTTTGAGGTCGTTATCTGTCGTCACCGTATTTCCGTTGTGGGTGGGGAGTTTGTGGTATATCATACTGTGGCCAAACCGGAATGCCGCCGTAGAGAATCCATTTCGGATGATTCCCTTTACACTAGTATCGTAACCTGCAAGTAATGTGTTTAAAATATTAATTTGTTTTTGTCAATAAAACCGAGCCTGCTAGTTTGCTCTCTGGTTTGTGTTTATTGTTTCCAAGGGATCCTCTTTTCAGTATTTATTGTACGTGTCATTTAAAGAAAGCTTCAACAACAGTGGAAACAAATGTTCAATTTTATTTTCTTCCCAGTCTATCTACGTTCACCAGAGTGTATTAATTTGTTTAGAAAATCCTTAATTTAAATACTAAACATAGGTTTAGTTTAAAAGAAAAATCACTGACAAATTGAATGTCTATTTTTATAACACGTGACGCAACGAGTTTTATCGAAATTTTCAAATCAAAATCAGTTATACTATTAAATGGTCTGATTCGCCAACTCTTTGGGGAATGCCAATGTTTACAAAAAAGTCAGAGAACCGGACAAAGACCAAAAAACAGCCTCATACCGTTAAAGTAGCCACTGCTGAGTGAATGGAGCCCGTAGTCAATCATCGCAGCGTTACCCAGAATGGCGGGCAGGTATTCGTTGTACGTTATGTGTTGCATCATCGCTATGACGATGCGTCGCGCCTCTTGGTACAGTTTCTCGTCGCTCCATGATGGATGCAGCTGTTCTAGTCCCGCCGCGATGCGGTTGTGTTCTCGTACCAACATAGTGTGAAGCGATAGAAGACCGGGTTGTTGGTTCGCTCGAACGTCACCTGATGGTGTAGGCCATAGATAAATATAAACACACCAACATAAATCAGTCATTGCATCTTGATATATAAACACTAAACATACTTTGCAGCTTGGTATATCAACGTGAATCAATCATTGCATCTTATATAACGTGAATCAGTCACTGCATCTTACAAACGTGAATCAGTCATTGCATCTTATATAACGTGAATCAGTCATTGCATCTTACAAAAGTGAATCAGTCATTGCATCTTATAAACGTGAATCAGTAATCAGTCATTGCATCTTAATAACGTGAATCAGTCATTGCATCTTATATAACGTGAATCAGTCATTGCATCTTATATAACGTGAATCAATCATTGCATCTTATAAACGTGAATCAGTAATCAGTCATTGCATCTTGTATAACGTGAACTAGTCATTGCATCTTATATACGTCAATCAGTCATTGCATCTTATATACGTGAATCAGTCATTGCATCTTATATAACGTGAATCAGTCATTGCATCTTACAAATGTGAATCAGTCATTGCATCTTATATAACGTGAATCAGTCATTGCATCTTACAAAAGTGAATCAGTCATTGCATCTTATATAACGTGAATCAGTCATTGCAGCTTATATACGTGAATCAGTCATTGCATCTTATATAACGTGAATCAGTCATTGCATCTTACAAACGTGAATCAGTTGCATTTTATAAAAGTGAATCAGTCATTGCATCGTATATAACGTGAATCAGTCATTGCATCTTATATAACGTGAATCAGTCATTGCATTTTATAAAAGTGTATCAGTCATTGCATCGTATATAACGTGAATCAGTCATTGCATCTTATAAAAGTGAATCAGTAATCAGTCATTGCATCTTATATAACGTGAATACGTCATTGCATCTTATATAACGTGAATCATTCATGGCATCTTATATAACGTGATTGTATCTTATATAACGTGAATCAGCCATTACATTTAATATAACGTGAATCAGTCATTGCTTCTTATAAACGTGAATCAGTAATCAATCATTGCATCTTATATAACGTGAATCAGTCATTGCATCTTATATAACGTGAATGAGTCATTGCATCTTATATAACGTGAATCAATCATTGCATCTTATATAACGTGAATCAGTCATTGCATCTTATATAACGTGAATCAGTCATTACATCTTATATACGTGAATCAGTCATTGCATCTTATAAAACGTGAATCAATCATTGCATCTTATATAACGTGAATCAGTAATCAGTCATTGCATCTTATATAACGTGAATCAGTCATTACATCTTATATACGTGAATCAGTCATTGCATCTTATATAACGTGAATCAGTCATTGCATCTTATATATGGTGAATCAGTCATTGCATCTTATATAACGTGAATCAATCATTGCATCTTATAAAAGTTAATCAGTCATTGCATCTTACAAACGTGAATCAGTAATCAGTCATTGCATCTTATATAACGCGAATAAGTCATTGCATCTTATATAACGTGAATCAGTCATGGCATCTTATAAAAGTGAATCAGTCATTGCATCTTATAAACGTGAATCAGTAATCAGTCATTGCATCTTATATACATTGCATCTTATATAACGTGAATCATTCATGGCATCTTATAAACGTGAATCAGTAATCAGTCATTGCATCTTAATAACGTGAATCAGTCATTGCATCTTATATAACGTGAATCAGTCATTGCATCTTATATAACGTGAATCAATCATTGCATCTTATAAACGTGAATCAGTAATCAGTCATTGCATCTTGTATAACGTGAACTAGTCATTGCATCTTATATACGTCAATCAGTCATTGCATCTTATATACGTGAATCAGTCATTGCATCTTATATAACGTGAATCAGTCATTGCATCTTACAAATGTGAATCAGTCATTGCATCTTATATAACGTGAATCAGTCATTGCATCTTACAAAAGTGAATCAGTCATTGCATCTTATATAACGTGAATCAGTCATTGCAGCTTATATACGTGAATCAGTCATTGCATCTTATATAACGTGAATCAGTCATTGCATCTTACAAACGTGAATCAGTTGCATTTTATAAAAGTGAATCAGTCATTGCATCGTATATAACGTGAATCAGTCATTGCATCTTATATAACGTGAATCAGTCATTGCATTTTATAAAAGTGTATCAGTCATTGCATCGCATATAACGTGAATCAGTCATTGCATCTTATAAAAGTGAATCAGTAATCAGTCATTGCATCTTATATAACGTGAATACGTCATTGCATCTTATATAACGTGAATCATTCATGGCATCTTATATAACGTGATTGTATCTTATATAACGTGAATCAGCCATTACATTTAATATAACGTGAATCAGTCATTGCTTCTTATAAACGTGAATCAGTAATCAATCATTGCATCTTATATAACGTGAATCAGTCATTGCATCTTATATAACGTGAATGAGTCATTGCATCTTATATAACGTGAATCAATCATTGCATCTTATATAACGTGAATCAGTCATTGCATCTTATATAACGTGAATCAGTCATTACATCTTATATACGTGAATCAGTCATTGCATCTTATAAAACGTGAATCAATCATTGCATCTTATATAACGTGAATCAGTAATCAGTCATTGCATCTTATATAACGTGAATCAGTCATTACATCTTATATACGTGAATCAGTCATTGCATCTTATATAACGTGAATCAGTCATTGCATCTTATATATGGTGAATCAGTCATTGCATCTTATATAACGTGAATCAATCATTGCATCTTATAAAAGTTAATCAGTCATTGCATCTTACAAACGTGAATCAGTAATCAGTCATTGCATCTTATATAACGCGAATAAGTCATTGCATCTTATATAACGTGAATCAGTCATGGCATCTTATAAAAGTGAATCAGTCATTGCATCTTATAAACGTGAATCAGTAATCAGTCATTGCATCTTATATACATTGCATCTTATATAACGTGAATCATTCATGGCATCTTATATAACGTGAATCATTGTATCTTATATAACGTGAATCAGTCATTACATTTAGTATAACGTGAATCAGTCATTGCTTCTTATAAACGTGAATCAGTAATCAATCATTGCATCTTTATATAACGTGAATCAGTCATTGCATCTTATATAACGTGAATCAGTCATTGCATCTTATATAACGTGAATCAATCATTGCATCTTATATAACGTGAATCAGTCATTGCATCTTATATAACGTGAATCAGTCATTACATCTTATATACGTGAATCAGTCATTGCATCTTATATAACGTGAATCAATCATTGCATCTTATATACGTGAATCAGTCATTGCATCTTATATAACGTGAATCAGTCATTACATCTTATATACGTGAATCAGTCATTGCATCTTATATAACGTGAATCAGTCATTGCATCTTATATAACGTGAATCAGTCATTGCATCTTATATAACGTGAATCAATAATTGCATCTTATATACGTGAATCAGTCATTGCATCTTATATAACGTGAATCAATCATTGCATCTTATAAAAGTGAATCAGTCATTGCATCTTACAAACGTGAATCAGTAATCAGTCATTGCATCTTATATAACGCGAATAAGTTATTGCATCTTATATAACGTGAATCAGTCATGGCATCTTATAAAAGTGAATCAGTCATTGCATCTTATAAACGTGAATCAGTAATCAGTCATTGCATCTTATAAACGTGAATCAGTAATCAGTCATTGCATCTTATATAACGTGAATCTGTCATTGCATCTTATATAACGTGAATCAGTCATTGCATCTTATACACGTGAATTTGTCATTGCATCTTATATACGTGAATCTGTCATTGCATCTTGATACATTAACGTAAAACGTTAGAGAAACTATGCTTTGGGAACATTTTAATGGTATAGTTATTAAATCTCAGATATGTTGTAACATAATAGAATTAGGGTAGTGGAAGACTGGAATTCCCTACCAGAAAATGTTGTCCAAGCACCGAGTGTTAATGCCTTTAAGAGCAGACTAAACAAACATTGGCACAATAATCAAATACAAGTTGATGCTAATTGATTCCCAAGCCTGCGCAGTAGACACTCTCGACCAATAAACAGCCAAAGAGACGGGCCTCCAGAAGCCACAGGCATACCATTGGCCTCGGAACAGTAAGTTACAGTAAGTAAGTTATAATAATCATCCTGGCATAATTAAACGAAACCGAGTCGTACTTGTTGCACATCAAATAATCCACATTAAAATACGGATGTACGCTGATTGTTGAGTCCTAAATAATTAATGACGAATGTCAAGCCTTCATTTCGAAGGTTTGACTTGTCAACAATTAGGATGGATGTCATATTTCATGAATTCTCAACGAAGCACGGCAAGATATATTTTTATGTGTGTGTTATTTTGTCAAAGTGTGTTTTATTACGACGTCAGGGTTACCTGCATGGAAACAAGGCCTGTTCTGATTGGTTATAATACATCCGGCATTGCTTCCTGTTTTCGTTGGTAAGAGACCACCACTTGCCTTCAAAGTACCTTGAAACAAAACATATTTCAGAGTTATTTTTTTGTTTTCTACTTAATTAAGATTGATGCACTGGAAAACAAATGTATGTATATACATCACGACACTTATTCTGCATTTTTGACTGGTTAACACAATTCGTCTGCGGTTTATTAAAACCTGACAAAACTGATTGCAGTTTCTAAAAAAAACACCAGATATTTGGTTAAGAATACTTATCTCAAATGCATATATTTAAAGAAAACAAACACTTTACTTAAGACGTAATTGTATTCAAAACGAAAACAAAGCACAGCGTTCCATTGTAGCTTATAAATACTAGTATTTGGTGCATTTGGGGCACACTCTACCTTATGATATTCTCATCCGTGTTCATATAGTAATGCACAGGCGTGTAACGCAGTTGAACGTAATAATTGACGGACATGATGATATTACCTCCGGACATATCCCGCAGACTGTCGGCGGTCTTTTTGTCGGAACCATACACCTGCGACCCGTCATGGTAGTGCGTGTTCTGATTCAGTTGCTCCCGAACACCTGAACATGGATGTAATGGATTACTATAAAACAATAAATAAAAAAAGTTCTAATACACTTTGTGTTTCGCAATGTCCAAAGTTGTTTTCTTGTTTCCCTGTCAAAATTCTAGGTGGTAGCTTTTTTATTATTTCCAGATGATAAAGGACTGGTACCCTTTGTGTTTTCTAATCCAGGAAAACTCTAGAACAAAGAATTACGAGTAGGTACGGATATTTTCCTATTTTCGGTTAGATAGGGTTAGTTTCAAGACGACTAAGTCCTCCAAAGATAAATCGCATAATCTGTCGCCCGAATGCACCTAAATAATAAGACCGAACGCAAAGCATGCTTCTCGTTATGTACCACTTTGAAGCCATCACGAAGAACGTTCGGCCAATCCCGTCATTCTTCGGGAAGTGCTGCGAAGCAGTGTACGAGATGTTGTGAATGGAATAAATCGAGGAGATTTGATGATTTTAGGTAAAATTAAGACTGCCTTCTGTGTTAGTTTACCTAACCTATGGAAAGTCCCAATTACAAATTATATCTAACCGGAAGCGGGGGAGAAAATCGGAAAAGCTCTTTTTTTAGTCTTTAATCTCTTCGGGGGTCGTGGGTTTAATACCAGGCCGGGTCATACCATAGACTTCATAATAAAACCTTCAGAAAAAGCAGTACTAGTAGCCACCTTGCGTAACGCTCAGCATATAACCGGAAGCTCTAGGACTGGTCGGCCCAGAGTCAGTTAAATGTGACTGGGTTGATGTATATGTCATGTGTCTACGGCGTGGTATATTAGTACTGCAAAGTTGTATCTCGTGGAAAAGGTAAAACCTATGTATACCTACCTAGTGTACAATCAAGGTTTGGAGTTGGTAGGGCTCTGACCATGTTCATGCACGTTCGGTTTAGTGGGAAGAACGGATCATTTGGAGGGATGTCGATCGGGAAACATTCAGGTCTGTGGAAAGAATACATTTGTCACATGACATTTCACAAAATATATATATGTCACAGACTGGCATTGTGTTCTCTTATTCAAATTAGCAGCCTACTCTCGGGTATCTATTGGAGTTACCTACAAACATTAAAAGCAAGCGAAAGAAAATATCTAAAATCGTATAGAGCAATTGTTTGGATTATCTTTGTTTAAAGTACTTGAATAATTAAGGAATAGTAAATATGCTAATATATATGCCGCTTGTGTCAACATTTCTTTAAAAATCGATGTAATTATAGTGCGCTCATTTCCAACAACGAGAACACATGTTTAATATGTACATGTTTATGGATTACCAATTGCCTTACTGTAATCTTATAACAGACTTGATAAACTGTTTTACAACTTGGCAAATTTCATTAAAATAAACGGAGTGATGCATGTCAAATTTGTATATTTCTACGGGTTCATCTATCATTGTCTTCACGGTATACACTTCAGAACAACACTATTTGCGGCAGTGTTATGCAGACCTTTCTGATCACAAACACGGTATTGCTTTATTATTACTATTATTATTATTATTATTATTATTATTTGTTGTTGTTGTTTTTGTTGTTGTTGTTTGTTGTTGTTGTTACTGCTGCTGTTGTTGTTCTACGCGTAAGTTTACAAACAAATCCAAGTAATATACATTACCTGTTTCTACTGGCGCAGCAATCTAGATTTGATCCCCCGTAACCTTAAAACGGAAATAGAAACTGGATTATGAAGTTTCTGTATAGTGAATCATACTCATAAGTTACAAAGTCTACGTAACAATTAGAGCCGTTATGGACTGTTTTTCAACCATAATGATATATAGATTAAATATTCCCCTTTAAACGGGACAGTGTAAATAAAAATATCCCCGCCAGGTTATATTCTCGAACAAACAAGGCAGCATTAATAGGCAATATAAGAGTAAGACTTAAATTATCATGCATATATGAATATATCAAAACATCAAGAGCCTAGAAAGCCACAAAACAAGTACTCAATGACTTGGCAGAAGCCAGAACAACAAGAGAACAAACCATTAAGGGTACGACAAGACATTATATAAGATATTCTTATTCGTGAAGATGTTTACATGACTTAATTGTGAATATATAGGACTTATTCGTGGTAAGAAAGGACTAACCGGTGGAGATGAACGACTTACCCGTCGATATGTATGATTTGTCAAAATACACAACCCACCATTGGAGAAAAACGACTTACCCACGACTTACACGTAAAGAGGAACGCTTACCCGTGGACAGAACGAATTATTCGTGGAGAGATAGACTTACCTGTGGAGAGAGCATTGAACTGAGTATCGTGACTGATAAACTGTCCGTACTCCATGGCTAAATGACTCAGATCCGGCATTCGGACGGAGAGGGGCAAGTGGAACTGCGAGCTTATCGTCCGTGGGAGAGGAAGTAGACCATCGGCGAAACTCACTGACCTTGGACTTGAGAAACCTAAAGAAACATATACACTTCAATAATCGTTTTACAGTGATGTTGACTTGCAACGACAAACAGTAGATATTATGCATAATGTATCGCTATAAACAATCACCTCAGTCCTAACTAATAGTCTACGTCATGTAATTAAGTTGGGTGACGATATTTCTGTAAAATGTTGAACTAGGTCCAAATGCTTGCCATTGAAATATTAGGAAAAAATGTCTACCCTTGACAACTTTTATAACAAGATACTTATCAAAACGATATTTATTTCGCAAGTTAATAATATGTATAAGATACCTTTTATTTTAAACGAAAACGTATGACATCCATATGTATAATTGAAAATACAAACCAAATTTAAAGAGAATCTTACCATCACCGTACCACGCCGGGATGAATCTTTCGAATGGCGTGAAAGCTTTCCCCCAAAGTGGATTGTGTATATTGTTGCATGAGCCGTCGATAGATCTATACTTCTCTGTGAGGTTACAACGCGGCCAGTTGGCCTTTGCAAACGGACATTGCAACCTTGGTGGAAACCTGATGTCTGGATGGATGTCTGGCATGATGCCGGCCTGTTTGAACGAGGCGCCAATTTGATTGGTTTCTATGTTTAGTCTGCAAAATCAAACCACTTTATATATTGTCCCAAAGCTCGACAAGACTTTCCGTTACATCAGTTAAATTATGTAAAATATCAGAGGTGAAGTCTAACGTATAACGGTAATAGATCAGGAGCTTCAGTGACAGAGGTGGAGTCTAACAGAGGTGGAGTCTAACGTATAACGGTAATAGATCAGGAGCTTCAATGACAGAGGTGGAGTCTCGCGTATAACGGTAATAGATCAGGGGCTTCATTGACAGAGGTGGAGTCTAACGTATAACGGTAATAGATCAGGGGCTTCATTGACAGAGGTGGAGTCTAACGTATAACGGTAATAGATCAGGAGCTTCAATGACAGAGGTGGAGTCTAACGTATAACGGTAATAGATCAGGAGCTATAATGACAGAGGTGGAGTCTAACGTATAACGGTAATAGATCAGGAGCTTCATTGACAGAGGATGAGTCTAACGTATAACGGTAATAGATCAGGAGCTTCAATGACAGAGGAGGAGTCTAACGTATAACGGTAATAGATCAGGAGCTTCAATGACAGAGGTGGAGTCTAACGTATAACGGTAATAGATCAGGAGCTTCAATGACAGAGGTAGAGTCTAACGTATAACGGTAATAGATCAGGGGCTTCATTGACAGAGGTGGAGTCTAACGTATAACGGTAATAGATCAGGAGCTTCAATGACAGAGGTGGAGTCTAACGTATAACGGTAATAGATCAGGAGCTATAATGACAGAGGTGGAGTCTAACGTATAACGGTAATAGATCAGGAGCTATAATGACAGAGGTGGAGTCTAACGTATAACGGTAATAGATCAGGAGCTATAATGACAGAGGTGGAGTCTAACGTATAACGGTAATAGATCAGGAGCTTCAATGACAGAGGTAGAGTCTAACGTATAACGGTAATAGATCAGAGGCTTCATTGACAGAGGTGGAGTCTAACGTATAACGGTAATAGATCAGGAGCTATAATGACAGAGGTGGAGTCTAACGTATAACGGTAATAGATCAGGAGCTTCAATGACAGAGGTAGAGTCTAACGTATAACGGTAATAGATCAGGGGCTTCATTGACAGAGGTGGAGTCTAACGTATAACGGTAATAGATCAGGAGCTATAATGACAGAGGTGGAGTCTCACGTATAACGGTAATAGATCAGGAGCTTCATTGACAGAGGTGGAGTCTCACGTATAACGGTAATAGATCAGGAGCTATAATGACAGAGGTGGAGTCTAACGTATAACGGTAATAGATCAGGAGCTATAATGACAGAGGTGGAGTCTAACGTATAACGGTAATAGATCAGGAGCTATAATGACAGAGGTGGAGTCTAACGTATAACGGTAATAGATCAGGAGCTATAATGACAGAGGTGGAGTCTAACGTATAACGGTAATAGATCAGGAGCTTCAATGACAGAGGTAGAGTCTAACGTATAACGGTAATAGATCAGGGGCTTCATTGACAGAGGTGGAGTCTAACGTATAACGGTAAAAGATCAGGAGCTATAATGACAGAGGTGGAGTCTAACGTATAACGGTAATAGATCAGGAGCTTCAATGACAGAGGTAGAGTCTAACGTATAACGGTAATAGATCAGGGGCTTCATTGACAGAGGTGGAGTCTAACGTATAACGGTAATAGATCAGGAGCTATAATGACAGAGGTGGAGTCTCACGTATAACGGTAATAGATCAGGAGCTTCATTGACAGAGGTGGAGTCTAACGTATAACGGTAATAGATCAGGAGCTATAATGACAGAGGTGGAGTCTAACGTATAACGGTAATAGATCAGGAGCTATAATGACAGAGGTAGAGTCTTACGTATAACGGTAATAGATCAGGAGCTTCATTGACAGAGGTGGAGTCTCACGTATAACGGTAATAGATCAGGAGCTTCAATGACAGAGGTGGAGTCTCACGTATAACGGTAATAGATCAGGAGCTTCAATGACAGAGGTGGAGTCTCACGTATAACGGTAATAGATCAGGAGCTTCAATGACAGAGGTGGAGTCTAACGTATAACGGTAATAGATCAGGAGCTTCATTGACAGAGGTGGAGTCTAACGTATAACGGTAATAGATCAGGAGCTATAATGACAGAGGTAGAGTCTTACGTATAACGGTAATAGATCAGGAGCTTCATTGACAGAGGTGGAGTCTCACGTATAACGGTAATAGATCAGGAGCTTCAATGACAGAGGTGGAGTCTCACGTATAACGGTAATAGATCAGGAGCTTCAATGACAGAGGTGGAGTCTCACGTATAACGGTAATAGATCAGGAGCTTCAATGACAGAGGTGGAGTCTAACGTATAACGGTAATAGATCAGGAGCTTCAATGACAGAGGAGGAGTCTAACGTATAACGGTAATAGATCAGGAGCTATAATGACAGAGGTGGAGTCTAACGTATAACGGTAATAGATCAGGAGCTATAATGACAGAGGTGGAGTCTAACGTATAACGGTAATAGATCAGGAGCTTCATTGACAGAGGAGGAGTCTAACGATAACGGTAATAGATCAGGAGCTTCAATGACAGAGGTAGAGTCTTACGTATAACGGTAATAGATCAGGAGCTTCAATGACAGAGGTAGAGTCTAACGTATAACGGTAATAGATCAGGAGCTTCAATGACAGAGGTAGAGTCTAACGTATAACGGTAATAGATAAAGAGCTTCAAGAGAAGAGTCTTATAACCATACTAAAGAAGAATATGCACCTCATCACTTTGAAAACTGAAGGAATTGAATTGAAATGAATGTTGTTTAACGGCTCATCAACATAGTATAAGTTATTTAAAGCCGCCCCAGAGAGAGGAGGGAAGTGCATAGCAAATATAAGTCGAAAAAGAACCAAAGCTCTGCTAGAATGACTGAATCAAAAGTATGTTGCCAGATGCAAATCTGTGTATCATGCTGAATAAGTGAACTTTCAAAGCAATCCCTGGAAAGACTTGCGTGGTTCTCATTAGATACAATTAATGCATGGACAATATTGATCAAGAAAGGCCCATAACTCTCATTACAATGGTCGAATCTTCATTATGTTGACAGGTGAAAATAGGTGCATCATGCTGAGTAAGTGTACTAAGTTTCAAAGCAATCCATTGAACAATGTATGAGTAGCTACGAGAACAAGAGTGTGTGACATGCGGACACAATACAATAGAGAGGACAAACGGAAATAACAAAAACAATATTTCTCCCCAACACACGTGAACATTTATTAGTTTACAATCAAGTTAAATTTAGATACTTAAATATGTGACTTTAGGTAATCTGTTACAATTCGCAACTATGACGTACCTCCTGGCAGTTCCTGCGGCGGTCTCTAGAAAGGCCATTCCAGAACGCCCAATGTCCACAGCAGCGTCCCTTGTTAGCAGATGTGGCCCTGCGGCGTCTGTAGCTGCCACTGATACTCGATCTATACCTGAACACAAACCAATTATATATTATATATATATAAGGTTGGTAAAATACATCCATCTACAAATTCCTTCCAACAGCAATGGATCCTCGGTGAAATTGGCCACTTTTTCGTTGATCAGAAGCCGACTCACCGATCAAAACTCAGTACAGTCCAAAGCACAATGTATTGATCCGACTGAAATTACTAGCCAATAATCTATCTATCCAAGCATCGTCTTTTCCCGTATAACTGGTCAGGCCCATAGCTTTAATGAAAGAATACAGCGACAGGTAAACAAACATAATGTTGTTATGATTATAAATGCCTTCAAACAAAGTCAACAAAATCAACTGTGTCCGGGATATGAGTAATATTTTCAAAAATGATGTATAAAATACAAAAGCACAGATAACATGCATTAACATTGCTATTGCCACTAAACTACTATATAATCTTACAATATATTTTTTCTAACGTTTAAAAGAGGTCGCTATACGGAGGGAAAGATTCAAGCCGTTTATTCAAGCCGTTTGGTTTCTATGTTATACGACATCCATTTATAAGCACAATTGACGTTGGCCCTTAATTCATGGAAGTACATACCTGCATTAAACGCCTGTACGTTGACCATTTCCTGTGACGCAATTGTTCTTTCCAAACTGGAAACCACGCTGCCCACCGCATCTGAGACAAAGCGTGACTGCATCCCTTGTGACAGTGGATTAGCAGCGGCAAGATTTAGACGCTGTGGCTGGCTGGTACAAGCGTGCATTGATATCAGGACGCATAATGCTGCGGTGTAATCGCCAACCCTGTACAAAAGTATGAGAATATGCGGTTCAATCTCAAACCATATATACACATATGAAAAGTTGCGGTATAATCTTCAACCCTATTCACAGTTATTGGGAAGGGGGTAGTGGTGGGTGGGTGAAGGGGAGCGGGTGGTAAACCGTAAAGTTCTCTCAAAGACCTTTGATTTGGTAACCATGATGTGTTTTGATGATGTTTAATTTTTTTACCTTCTGACATGTGTCCCTGGGGCCTAATGTTATATGCAACATAATAATGTCAGCGCTTTGTCTTTTGGTTCCAGGGGAGATTTTTTAGTTTGTCCATATAGAAGCCTATATAAAAAAAGTCTAACTCCTGCATGGGTCTCAGAATGATGGAAAACCATCTCATATTTAAGTACTCTCAAACTCCTTTAAACAAATACCTAAGATGATACAGTTCAATGATGTCCCACATTTTATCATATGTTCCTGGGTCTCCGTGGTTTCATAAGAATTGAAAACCAGCTGAACTAATAGTACTCTAAAAGATCCACAAATAAATATCCACGTTGCCTCACATTAAATCCCTTTATAACTGAATCAAATTATAAATGAAAACATGTTACTACATTAAAGTAAGAGAGATTTGCGTTTTTGACCCAGCCTCCATGATCCAAAACCTCCATGAAGCAGGGGTAGTTTGAAAATAATTATATAACTGCACAACTAAAGCCCCATGAAATACATGTACTAAGTTCCCTAACCCTTATAGTAAAAAAGAATATACTTTTGCAAGCAGTGTGACACGTCCAGACAAGCGTACGGACTCACAATAGGTTATTAAAGGCAGTGTGACACGTCCAGACATACGTACGGACTCACAATAGGTTATTAAAGGCATTGTGACACGTCCAAACAAACATACGGACTCACAATAGGTTATTAAAGGCAGTGTGATACACCCAGACAAGCGTACGGACTCACAATAGGTTATTAAAGGCAGTGTGATACGTCCAGACAAGCGTACGGACTCACAATAGGTTATTAAAGGCAGTGTGACACGTCCAGACAAACGTACGGACTCACAATAGGTTATTAAAGGCAGTGTGATACGTCCAGACAAACGTACGGAGTGTGACACGTCCAGACAAACGTACGGACTCACAATAGGTTATTACAGGCAGTGTGATACGTCCAAACAAACGTACGGACTCACAATAGGTTATTAAAGGCAGTGTGATGCGTCCAGACAAACGTACGGACTCACAATAGGTTATTAAAGACAATAGGTTATTAAAGGCAGTGTGACACGTCCAGACAAACGTACGGACTCACAATAGGTTATTAAAGGAGGTACATCCAGACAAACGTATAGACTCACAATAGGTTATTAAAGGAGGTACGTCCAGACAAACGTACGGACTCACAATAGGTTATTAAAGGAGGCACATCAGACTTTGGTGCTAAAATTGTTTAAAAAAACAAAAATCTATGAAATTACCAATTTAAAACGTGAAATGGTTCAAAGCTATTGTAATAGGACTCAGTTGAGGGGTATATAAATATACTGAACCAAAGTTCTAACGCACCATTATTTTATACCCCTGTGTGTGCATAATCAAATTTTGACTAACACAGCAATTTGATTTTTGTTTAATTTACAGTCGTTATTGACAAGATATTTGTCTCGTGCAGAATGAAATTTGATTTATTGATTATTATTATTGAAATATTAAAGGTATTGTCTACTGGTGCGTTAGCTGTTTGGTTCAGTATAGCTTTACAAGCCCGTTACTACTGTCTCGTCGCAGAGCTAGTTTTATGGCGATATCGGTAGAGCGTCCACTTCACATGCAAGGGGTTCTGAGTTCAAACCCGCTGAGTGCCTAAATAATTTTGTGTAATTTTTCCGGTCCGATTACATTGGTGGAGAATCCGGGCAGGCCTTGTATGGGGTTATTCCCAGATGCCTAGATCATTGTAAATGTTGATGTATATATGTGTTGTGTGATATTTGAAGGTTTCAAATAAAAAGGTTGGAGGTAAGTAATATGACTCAGTTGGGGGTTATGTAAATAGATAGGTTTATAAGCGCGTTACTACTGTTTCGCCGCAGAGCTAGCTTTTATGGCGATATCGATAGAGCGCCCGCTTCACAAGCAAGGGATCCAAACCGAGTTCAAACCCGCTGAATGTCTAAATATGTATGTGTATTTTTTCCGGTCCGATTACAATATAGATGAATCATTGACAGTGTCATATACTAAAGTGCACTAATTACTATTTATAAATGATAACACCTTCAATCATAGAGGAGGTTCAAAGCGAAGCACTTCGACGACAGAATATATTCTTCGATATTTTGTTTTATATGTTCATCATAATTTCCTTTGGTAGTTCAACTGCTCAATTAGTTTATTTTTAGAATTTTTAAAGAAAACTGATGTATTTGAACAATTCTAAAACAATTACCAATCATATTTTTTAATACACCGGGATTTTTGTTGTTTTGTTTTTTTTAATATATATAAACGTTGTCATTCATACCCTAAAACCGTAAAAGTTATTTACTAGTATGACTTTATATAGCGCGGACAGGGAGGCGGTGGGCGTGTATATTTTTACGAAATTATTGATGTTATATAAATTATAAATACCAAAATGCAAAATAATGTATTTAACTATTTTAAACAATATTTACAAATGTTCAAATTGCGAAGAAAACTAAAGTGTTATTATAATCAAAAGTGTAGTCACTTAAATGCTTTAAATATATGTTTAAAATAAGCTTACCTCATTTTAAAGACCATATAGAATCAAAGTGCTGAATGTTGATACTTGCTGTTCTTTTTAAACAATACAATTACAGTATTTCAAAAAGCATTCTTATACGAAATAAACAGGATACGGTTTAAATATATAATATATAGTACACCTCAAGTAATGCGTATTTACAAACAACAATGAGCATTAATTTACTTGATTGATAGCTACATTAATTTAACTAATTACGTTGACCACAAACATATAACTACCTAAGTGTGATTGGTTCATCTTTTATTTTCCTTCCAACCAGGATACAAATATATACTGAAAGGAAAAAGAAACGCGACACGGGAATTTCCGCTATATATTGTATGTACAATATGCTGCTGTTAATCGAATGGTACATGGCTACGTAATTTCCTTTCGGAAAAAAGACTAAAACAACACGTAACACAGCATATAGTATTCCTGCAAAGTTTCATTATCGACAGAGTACGCGTTTGGCTCAAGCATGTGAAAAACTTTTTACGTTAAATACAGTACTGAACTGGCTCAATTTTTCAACATATATGAATTTCTTGTTACAACGTGTACTGTGATTAAAACGTCTACAAAATCAAAGAAGTTTCCTTTCTCTAGCTAAATGCAACTTTTTTTTTTACAAAACATCTTGGAATATAATGGAATTAAATGTGCAGTATATGCAATATATAGCGGAAATTTTCGTGTCACGTTTCTTTTTCCTTTCAGTATAGTATTAATATATCAATAAGGCGTGACGTCAACAAAAAACAAAAACGGCTGAGTATCTACGACTTTAAAAGTGGATGTTATCCTGTTCTCAAACTACAGTTCTAAAAACTTAGAAGATGTTGGAAAAAGCATAATAATAATAATAATAAATAATAATAATAACCGTAACAACTAACACAGATATAGCCTGTTGACAAAGAACCATGAATGGAAGCGGCCATCTTAGAATATAGGCGTCATCAAGCTCTTTACATTTTATGGCATATTAATACATAATTATCGATGAAAGCAAAGAAAATCACCGCAAATGGATGTAATATCATAAAATGAGCATAATGTTTGTATGTTCATCATTTGGATATTGATTATGGCCATGAACGAACTATTCTTTTGTCAATGAGCGGCAAAAGTAGTTCCTTAGTCCTTACATTTTCGGCATATTGGAAATTAGTCATTACATGTATGTATAATTTTTTCTTGTAGTTTTGATAACATATTGTTTTAATAATAATAATAATAATTTAATGTAATAATACTAATAATATAAAGTTGGCATGATACATAACAATTAATATAAGCACATGTGAGATTTTTCAACCGAGCACGCAGGTGGTGGCGTGTTGTTGGGGGCGGAGGAAGGGTTACCGGCCTGTCCGATTTGGTGACCCTCGTATCATCAGTCAAAGTATATAACATTTGTTTTTAAATATTGTAGTGTACGAAGTTATCTCGGTCATGGAAGAAAGCTTGCGCAAAATCAGAAACTAGCCATGCCAAAATTGAAATAGCATAGTTATGGCCCTTAAATTGTTTACAACACTTGGTCCTTCATGTTCCAGTTTTATACAAAATGTTGTTCTCAATAAAAGCTCGACTCCCACCCCATAACATCTCATGCAGTCCCCTTCCCCACCACCATTCCACCCCTCCCCTCCCCTCCCCTCCACGCCACACCGCCAAAACAGCCTTAAACCAGTAGAGCGATTCAGCCCCAAGAGTTTGGACACATGTTTCTAACAGTATTGTTTGACAAGCATTTTTGCGAAAGCACCGTCAGAGGTATAAGGGGGAATTTAATGGCATTCTAGGAATGTGACAAACCTAACAGCACAACACTATGCAACACTACGCTAGAAGAAGTAGTCTCTCGTGCATGCCTTTAATTTGATGCCCTAAATAAGAAACAATGTTCAGAATAAAGGCAATTTATTATTTATTTAGGTCATACATACCTATTTTATCAGAATTTCACTAAGTCAACTTTTTATCATCTGTTTAAAAGGTTATAACTCGTGTTATAATCGTGCTACAAGCAGACGGTATGTGTGTATTTATAATAGAAAGTGTATCATGTTACTAAAATAGAACAATCTGTGCGCTGAAGGGCATAGTATATTATATAGAGTGGAGTCTTGGTGTGGAGTCTTGGAGTTGAGAGGAGTGAATAACTGGAGTGACCTTGGAGTCACATTTTGGAATGACCTTGGAGTCAAAGTTGGAGTGAATATTTTGGAGTCAATTTTTTAGTCTAAACTTGAAGTCTTAATTTCTCTTACAATTAATAACTTTTTAGAAACTAATACATTTACATGGGTTACTTCATTTGCACATACACTTATTTATTTATTAAATAATTCTTTAATATGCATATGTCTATTAAGCTATCCAATTTCAACAACTAATTCCAAAACTGCACATCTAATTTTAACTTGGGCACTGTTACTACATGTTCTAAAATAATCCATGTTTGTGGAACAGTTAGGCTGAGAGAGCTCTAAGTTCCCATAACCTTTAATGCTTTTTGTTTTCAGTCTCTGTGGTATGACTGACATATTGGACATATTGAAACCCTGTATACACCTGACACTGGATGTCAGTGTCCTGACCTAAGATTAGTTGGTCATTCGGGACTAGTTTATGTCAGGTCAAAGGGTCATAATGCTTCAATACTTGGGTTAATGTTTGGGTATCCAAGTTCGATTATGTTGTTTTTAGATGGTCTGTCCCTCACATTAAGGTTATCACATGTCTCATGGGACAATGCAGCTGTACTGAGTATGTTAGGAACTGTGCACCTTGGAGGGTCATTCAAAAATATTAAATTGATAATTATCCAAAATAGTCACTCCAAATCTGACTCCAAGGTCACTCCAATTATTCACTCAACTCCACTACAAGACTCCACACCAAGACTCCACTCTGTATAATATACTATGCCTCGCCGAAGAGCTTGCTCAGAAAAAAATATACGGAAGCTAATTCGGGCCATATAAGTTAGCTAAAATATGTTTAAATATGAAATTGGTAATGAATATCAATCATCTGAAACATCACTGAATGTATAAAACAAACCATGGAAGTTACATTTACAGCACTTCCTTTTCCCATCCATTCCAACACTTACAAAAAGCACCGCCCATCAGTGCATTCAGCACTTTGATTCTATATGGTCTTTAAAATGAATACATTGCAATATTTAACGATATTCGTCTCCAATACAGTAAACGTCACGGAATTAAAACAAGGGAATACGTACAGACCGTGAGTCAGACAATGTTTCGCTACCATCTCAACTGGTAACATGTTTTGAAGTACATTGTAGAGAAAGAAAAAAAACATGATATCAGTTCCAACAGCGTAGCTGTTTCCTGTTATAACAGTTATCTTTCAAACAAAAATCAGGTTTATTTAAATAATCGTTTTCTTTAAAACCTTAAGTGCTAGATGCCTAATATTTTGCATGTGGCATAAGCTTATAGCGCGCTACAAGAAAAATTAAAATGGTGACCCTGGGATTATATTTGACCGCGCCCCATGGGCCACATATTTACATACGTTATACTGGACAATCCTTTAAAAACAAACCTTTTCTGGAACTACAAGAGCTAGATGTCTAATATTTGCATGTAGTATATTCTTATAGTCCTCTACCAAATTTGCTAAAATGGTGACCCTGGGGTCATATTTGGTCACACCCCAGGGGTCACGTATTTACATGGAGCTATATATAAACAAATCTTTAAAAACAATCTTCTCTGAAACTACCAGAGATAGACGTCAAATATTTTGCATGTAGCATAAGGTTATGATTCTGTACGAAGTTTGTTCAAATGGTGACCATTGACGCAAGTTTCTTCAGGTGCCCTGTGAGAAAGCCATTAAAGTAAAGCCTTTAAAAATCTCCGAATCTACATGAGCTAAGTGTTTAATATTCTGTATGTAGTATAAGCTTATGGTCCTTTTACTAGTTCGTTCAAATGGTGATACTGTGGTAAAATTTGACCCCAGTCACAGTTTTACATAGAGTTATATTAGGAAATTGTTGTTGTAGTTGTTTCATGAACATGTGAGCACTTTGAGGCGATGCTTTTTCCATCCTTCAAGTTAAAGAACTATAGTAATCTATTTGTTATTAATGTTTTGGCAGGTACCCGTATTCCTACCTATAGCCCCATCTCTCTGGGGCGGATCTTAATAACTTATATGTTTTGATAATCCGTTAAACAACATCCAATTCATTCAATTCTGTTTCTTTAAAAGTGCATCTTAAATAAGTATAGTTATTTTAATGGAGCGCTGTGGTCTAGTGGTAGAGCGTTGGAACCATGATCCAAAAATCGTGGGTTCGATCCCGGCCATCACCACATGTGTTGTGTCCCTGACAATTTATCTGCATTACTTAGTACTGGTTCTACCCAGGAAGACAATCAGGAAGTACCTTAGAAGAAAATCGCTTACAACAGGTATAGAATTTAAAAAAAAAAAAAAAAAAAATATTTAGCTAATTAATTGTCAACAACAAATTTTAAGTAAATACTCCGAATTGAGAATGAGGGATTGTTTGTATGGTGTTTTACGCATTTTCAACAAAAGAAAGGTTATATATTACGGTCAATCTTTTTATGGTGGAGGCAGACTACCCACTTTTCCTGGGTAGAACCAGTACACCTCCGGGTAAGATTCGACACTTCCTCACTTACAAGTCGAGCTCCCAGTGGCATTCGAACCCGCAGCGTTGCTAGGGGCGAAGGTTTACAACGCAACTTCGTTAACCATTCGGCCACGGAGACGCTTAGGCAGTACATAGACCCCTGTATATTCTTTGTCATTGTCGCAACAACCCCCGTCATTGGCAATAAACTCTCGATTGTCATTCAGTTTGCACTATTTCTGCATGCATAAAAATAGGTTATTGCGATAATACTATAATAAAATGCAAATTCAAACTGTGAAAATCATCGTTGAAATAGACATAAATTGCAATTAAAAAGCATTAAAATAGACATCTAATTTGATTTTGTGTTTGCATGTGTTAACCCTTGCTTCGTGTCTTTATTATATGTGTAATACATTTCAACACGTCTTAATCATAATACGTATTGAATAACGCAAAATTACACCTAAAATTGGACTTATAAGAAGCAAACTAACTCATATTTCTCTTATCGAGATCCATGGACTGTTTGTGTCTTTTGTGCAAAAATTAAAATAATAGGGATGTTGCCATTATTCTGAGGGAGATTTGCATTTTCTGTTCGATGCGTGTATCCTCCTTTCGGGCTATATGCAAGCAGTTGTATGGCAGGCGCGTAGCTGGGCTTACGCACCTAAGCACGTGCGTGCAATTAATTGTCAAGAAATGCGAAAAACACAATAAAAACTGAAGGGGAGTGGGTGGGAGGGGTGAGTCCTATTAAAGTTCCGTATGTCGTACCTGATTTAATTTTGTCTTCTGATTTCAATGTGTATTAAAATAGCAGTCAAAATAAGCTTAAAATTGCTATGAAATATACGCCAAAACTGAAGAAAAAAAAATCTATGTTTCGAGATACTGAGAAAATGTTACAGTAACGCAGAATATATGTATACATAATATGTACTCGTATATATAAGGGGGTTAACGTCGCTTTTGACAACCTTTCAGTCATATCTCGACGGTGTCTACTTGTAGCAGTGGGCTTTATGCTCAACTTTATAGTGCTGCCAAACTGGAATACCACGCCGTAGACAAATGACAGGATACCCCATCCCAGTCACATTATAAGCAGGGGCGTAGCTTCCTATAGGCCGCGGCCTACACTTTTTTTCTGAGAAATCGAAAAAATAAAAATGCCAAAATTTAGATATATAATTTACGGTAAAATGTAAGGATATTGATGCTCTTATAGACATATTCACCGGTACGAAATATACGCCAAAACGCACCTCCGACAGTCTAGCTGGAAAAAAAATACGAGGGAGGGGGGGGGGGGTGGGGGGCGGGGGGCGGGGGGGGATGCCCCGGACCCAACTAGAACACGGCCAACACATCATATTCAGCCAAGCTACGCCCCTGATACCGCAACCGGGACGACCAGCCCTAGCACTACCCATTTATGTGCTGAACGTCAAGCAAGAGGCTTAGTAGTATCATTTGTATGTCAAACTTCAAACAAATGTTCATCACATTGATAAGGTGTGTCACGCGCAAGACTCATGTCCGTGTCTCAAATGTCAAGGTCACACTTGTAGGTCAAAGGTCAAACAATCGTATTCACGTCTCAGCCATTACTCGGAAGCTACTGAAAGGAGTTGCGTCAATCTTCACACAAAGGTTGATCATAATGAGAAGGCGTGTCGCGTGCAAGATTCATGTCAGTGCCTCAAAGGTCAAGGTCACAGTTGGAGGTCAAATGTCATTTGTTCGTGTCCGCCATTAGTCCAAAACTACCGAAGGGAATTGCGTCAAACTTCACACAATTGTTCATCGCAATTAGAAGGTGTGTTGTGTGCAAGCAACATGTCAGTGCCTCAAAGGTCAAGGTCACAGTTATATGTCAAAGGTCATTTGTTTTTTATGTCTCGGCAATTAGTCCAAATTTACTGAAGGGAATTGCGTCAAACGTCACACAAATGTAAATATTTCTTGTGTGTTTGTATGCTTTCACAGTTTTGCAGATTGTTTCCAGTGTTTCCCATGGACACATTTCTTGCTTATAAATAATGTGGTATGACCCTGCCGGCGATTGAACCCACGACCTCCCGCATGCACCACTTCGCCATCGCCACGGTATAAGCGCGTCAGAAATAGTTTTTTTAAATGCATGTATCAATGAAATGTTCCAATGATTGTATCGATGAAATGTTCCAATGTATGTATCGATGAAATGTTCCAATGTATGTACCAATTAAATTAATACTTGAAATGGAGCAAATACCTTAAAAAAATTAAAATCAATCGGAAACACGTAAATAAATAATTAAATTGTAAGGGCATACACGCTTACTTAATGGCAATTTACAAAAACGATCTAATTAATTATTTAAACAACTAAATCATTTAGCAAATATTTATTCATTTTCACATAGCAAGCGACCACAGCAACATGTATATAATCGATGAAACAGCATAATCTAGACAAATACTGAGCACTTGAACCCTCTTTGTAGTTGAGAATAAATGTACGATACAATACATTTGTAGCATGTAATCTCATTGTCAAACAATAAAATATTTACTTTCCTAAATTACAATTCCCATAACAAATTGTAAAAGTCGATTGAACGTTATTTGATTTCATTTGATGAAGACTAGTTTTATATTAATTAAGGACATATTTCGAGCCTATTGTATTTAGGGGTGTGGTGTCAAATTCATTGGCCCACCCAATAAATTTGTGACCAGTACACATAATAACACATTAAAGAATGTTGTATATGTATTGTGTTGTGCTCTGATTTTTGGTCTGAAAACAATTAAGAAATACCAGATAAGTTTTGTATTCAAAAGCTAAATTATGAAGTAAATTACAAAGTGTTGTTCAGCTATTCTTACCCTCAATATAGCAATGCTATACAAATAAAAAAACTAAGAGCGGGCCTCAATTTATACACCTGAGTTGATCAGACATGAAGCGTGCTGGCTGTAAATATTCAAGCTTCTCATGCTTTTTCAATGACCAAGAACGTGTTCTTAAATTAAGAGACTATTTCCCGGGCAGCGCTAAATGATCATTGAAAAAAACATGGAAATCTTGCTTATTTACGGCTACATGAACGATTAGCTCGGATATATAACATGAGGCCTGAGTTAAGTTTTCTCTATGAAAAGCATTGGTATATTCAACAGTATATAGGGTATACCAGTAAATAATAATGCTTCAAACTACTTTATGAATAAATAAACGACTAATTAATAAGTTAGCTGAATCAAACACAAATTCAACTGATAATTCATTGTTTTTGGAATAAAAACACACCAAAAAACAATTAATGAAACACCTATTTCTATGTTTTAATATGAAAGCTGTATTGGGAGGGCCTCATCAACTGAAACAAAATTGAATACCACCATTGTCTCATGCATTTGTATGTCTAACAGTGATTTACAGTTACTTATACAAATGTTCTCCTCCCCCAAATGCAATATGCTGCAAATGGGTCCTTTATTAAAGTGACACATATTTGGTATATTTTCATCCAAAATTATATTGAAAACCATGCTCGAAGTTAAAGTTAAACTCGATAAACTTTCTGTAATCAATGTATTTCTTAAAGGGATTCATGGCAATCTTGATTTTTTAAAAACTCGCGGCATCCCTTTAGTTTTTCTACATAAATAGCATTTGTTCAGTCATACGAATAGTATAAAGCAACATGTTTTTGCATATTATGAACTGTTGATTTCATTTCACTAATAATATATTCAAATCTATGGTAGAATATAAGAATCTTTCATGGGTATCCAGTGAAGACAGGGAATTCCAACTTCTTGCATATCAGAGACATGTTGTGCGTTGACACCGCCAGCTACTAACGTTTTGCATGATTTCCTGCATACCGGATGTTGGTGCGCGCGTAAATTTTATATCGACCTTAGGGTGAGATGGAAATATCTAGCCCCGGTAAAATGACGGATATCTTTGTCCGGTATGCAAGAAAATACTTTCCATTCCCATTGTAAAACGTGGATATCCTTTTCTTGCATACCGGATAAGGATATCCGCCATTTTACCGGGGCTAGATATTTCCATCTCACCCTAGGGTCGAGATAAAATTCACGCGCGACAACATCCGGTATGCAGGAAAACAGGCAAAACGTTAATAGCTGGCGGCGTCAATGCACAACATTTCTCTGATATGCAAGAATCTATCATAGGTATTCCGTTCAGATAGGGAATTCCAACCCTCGGTATAAGTGTTTTAATCGGAACCTCGGCAGAGCCTCGGTTCTGATAAAAACATGTATACCTCGGGTTGGAATTCCCTATCTTCACCGCATGTAAGATTCTTATAATATGCAAGAATAATGTAGAAAAATTGAACATGTATAACTGTATTTAAACATATACAAGCAGATTTAAAGTCAAAATGATACTGGATTAATAAACTGAGAGGCACATTTTAATGATTTATACCGAAGCATTGTGATGTAGTGGTTATAGCGTCTGCCTTGCATTCGGGAGGTCGTGGGTTCGAGTCCCCTGACCGCGTCATACCAAAGAATTTAAAAAATGGAGTAGTCACTTTTAACCCATGCCTGACGAGCAAATAATGGGTAGTGCTACGACTGATTGACCAGTTTCAGAATAATGTGACTGAGGGGTATCATGTCTACTGCGGCGTGGTATTCCAGTGTGGCAGCTCTATAAAGAAAGCATTGAGTTCGCTGCTTCAAGTAGACATATCATCACATCACGCAACAAAACACAGATAAAAGTCCAGACATTGTGCCTATAATCGTCGGGTAGGACGCCTGTCGTAGGTGGAGGGACTATAATCCTTAGAAATACACACTGTTAATGATTGATAAAGATTTCAAGATTGCCATGTGTCTCTTTAAAAAATAACAAGAAGACGAACAAAATGGAACAGGAAATGTAGCATTCACAGAACACAGTCAACCAAAACACGCATTCAAAACACTCAACAACAACATGGATAAATATAGGCATTATAGGCATAACAATCGTACAGGAAATGCAGCATTCACAGAACACAGTCAACCAAAAACACGCATTCAAAACACTCAACAACAACATGGATAAATATAGGCATAATAGGTATACCAATCGTACAGGAAATGCAACATTCACAGAACACAGTCAACCAAAACACGCATTCAAAACAAACAACAACAACATGGATAAACAGAAGCAAATTATGCGGCACCACAAACATAAAAGAGTTGGTAACAGACTAGGTGTTCCATCTTGTAACAGGCTAGGTGTTCCATCTTGTAACAGGCCAGGTATTCCGTCTTGTAACAGGCTAGGATTTCCGTCTTGTAACAGGCTAGGTGTTCCGTCTTGGATCAGGCTAGTTGATCCGTCTTGTAATAGGCTATGTGTTCCGTCTTGTAACAGGCTAGGTGTTCCATCTTGTAACAGGCCAGGTATTCCGTCTTGTAACAGGCTAGGAGTTCCGTCTTGTAACAGGCTAGGTGTTCCGTCTTGGATCAGGCTAGTTGATCCGTCTTGTAATAGGCTAGGTGTTCCGTCTTGTAACAGGCTTGGTGTTCCGTTTAGTAACAGGCTTGTTGTTCCGTCTTGAAACGGTCAGTAGCAAAAGGGCTGCTACTGGCTTTAAGCCTGATTCTAGAATGCACCTAACTCTTAAAGTTAGAATATGCTTATTGTTAACCTTAACGGAGATGATTGAGACTTTGTGTCAAGTATTTGTGTATATTATGACCGTAAAATTTGCATTAAATCTCGCGATGAACCCAGCCGTTAATAGAAACAACTGATTAGAAACGTACGCTTCGTTAAAAAGGCACGCTGTGTTTACATAAACTGTACATGTGCTATAAATAAACCGTTTGGATCTGCACACTTCCTATGCTGTGCTTAGCGTCGGCGCAGCGTGTAGGGGATACAGCGTAGTTAGTACAGAAATATTTATTCGAAAAAAGTGTGTACAGTTTAATTTTTTATTCAGTTTATTTGTTAGCGTAATACTCTAAGTTGTAAAGCTTCCGAGTGTTTCGTCAACTGTTTCAGTTTATGTGTTAATAAGCATATTCTGCCTTTAACCTATTTTCATTCCAATTAAACGGGAAAGTGTCAGTAAGTGATCCGCTAGATCAGATTCTCTAACAAACAAGGTAGCATTAAAGGCAAATAATATAAATAAAATACAAAAATGATCATGTGTATATGAATAAAAAGAAGACAACATTAAACGTTAACTAACTGTCATGATTTAAGTTTGTTTGTTTGAACGGTGTTTAACGTAGTGTGTAGCATATATGACGATCGAATTGTGTATGGTAGAGGCAGACCACCCCATTTGTCTTGGAAGTCTAAAGACAGTAATAGTGTGTGTTAAGGTAACTGAAGTTGTGAACTGACGACAACTAAATGCATGTTTGAATGAAATAGATATTACCGAAATGTATACCTCCCACCATCCGCACGAATTAACACGTTCTCACGTGACAAGTCGAGCTAGATCAAAAACAAAAATTGTTTGTATGTTGCTGATAATATTGCAACAATATTATTTTCAAACCGTTAAGCCTTCGACTGTTGAGCATGTATTTATTAGCGAGACACGAGACACTCTTGCATAATTACACTGACTTTACGGCCTTGCCATACACAACACCATTACATAATCACACTGACTACAGCCTTGCAATACGCAATACCCTTACATAATCATTCAGTCTTTTACGGCCTTGCCATACGCAATACCCTTACATAATCATTCAGTCTTTTACGACCTTGCCATACGCAATACCCTTACATAATCATTCAGTCTTTTACGGCCTTGCCATACGCAATAACCTTACATAATCATTCAGTCTTTTACGGCCTTGCCATACACAACACCATTACATAATCACACTGACTACAGCCTTGCAATACGCAATACCCTTACATAATCATTCAGTCTTTTACGGCCTTGCCATACGCAATACCCTTACATAATCATTCAGTCTTTTACGACCTTGCCATATGCAATACACTTACATAAGCATTCAGTCTTTTACAGCCTTGCCATACGCAATACCCTTACATTATCATTCAGTCTTCACGGCTATAACAGAAACCACAGCAGTATCGTCTTTAAGCTTTAACTTCGGTTCAATGGTAAATTTTTCCACAAGTTTTTCCAGATTTCGGGTTTGTTTCTTCGCTCTGTTCAATCTTATAATCCTTGCCTTTCTATATCCGGACAAATAATCTTCATAGTCGGCCTTTGTTAGAATCAGACGTCCGTCGGGGGTGCTTCCGCCGGGATGCATGGTCACCATCGGTTTCGCCTTTGTGTCCAGGTCTGGAAGTGAGATGTAAGTGTTTGTATTTAGCTTCAACTTTTCAGAAAGGTGGTCTGTTGGTTTCAATTTTCTGTTTACTTGTTTGTTCAAATTATTTCTAGACTGTAGTATCATCTTGTACCTCGTGTCTAGAATGTTTGAGTCGACAATCCCGTGATGTATCCCGTGATGTAAGTGACTCATTGCCCATTTCGAGGGTCTGTCAATCAGTAATCTTTTAAAATCTGCATCTTTTTCCATTTCAGTGTTTGTTTTACTCATCAATCCGTGTTTTTCAGCCCATTCTTCAACCTTTGCTGACTGATCATCGTTATGTAAGTTACCATGGCACGTTGCTTCACCAGCGATACGCGTAGTTGATACGTGTTGCTTTCTTCGTCCCTTTCTAGCTCGATTTTCGAAAGCGGCTTGTTCAGTATCATCGCCATTATCTCTGGTTATAACATTAAATTCATCAACCATTTCGTCGCATGTATTTTTATCAAACTCTGCAATTGTTCCTTTATCGACTCCATTAACGTCTTCTGCAGTTGTTGTTTTCTTACCTTTATTATAGGTTGTATCGGATTTTACTGTTTTGGTTTCTGCTGTATTTTTTCCAGCAACCATATATTTTGCAGTCAACGAATTGTTAAGAAGCTGTTTTTGATGCTCCTCTCTTTCTGACGTGTGTGCAGTATTGTCGGAATAAACTGTGTCGATCATACTTGGTGTCGGAGGCGCATGTAGTGTCGTTGTTTGTTTCGACGAGTAATCGCTCCCGGCATCATCAGATGTGTTTTGCGTGGGCGATGCAAACTTCGGAACGATTGCCGGAAATTCCGAATAGATAGTCGTAGTCGCCGGAACGGGAACATAGCGTCGCTCAAGCTTTGTATTTTCTTCGTCTTTGTCTAAGAAAAACTTTGCTTTATATAACTCGGACATTTTGCGGAGGTGGTCAGCTTGTTCCCTTCTTTCTCGCATTTTTTGAACAAATAACTTCCGAGTGTTTTCAAATCCGTATTTCTGCGACTTTTCGTTAATAGCAATAATTCTCATAAGTTTCTTCAAATTTGATCTGACGCCGAATTGAACCTGATACAAGTTCCTCGACTGCATCACTTCGTACAGCTCATGTTCGTGAACGTAATCTTCCTTACTGGAAAATTTCAAATGAAACATGAAATTCGATAACTTCACTTCCGGTTGCATTTTGGTGTATTGTCTTGTCTTTGATTGGAAACGCGTCCGCCGGTTTGAAATAACGAAATAGTAAAAAAATGTTGACCTTAAAATGATAACATTTTTTTCATATGTTTTATTCGAAAGTAAAGGATATTAAAAGTCGCGCACATGTTCATCATTATTGACGCCCAACGGAATGATTTTGAAGCGATGGGTGCGTGTTTTTTTTTATCTAAAGCGTACCATCGACGGTGGTCATAAAACGTTCATCGTGTTAACTGTCCGTATGTATTGCGCAACCTACACATTTATATTAGTCCGTGTACCTTAGAATCAGGGTTTCTTAATGTTAAAGTATATTCAAAACAACAGTTCCTCCTCTACATCTGAAGTATCAGCGTCATCTTCAGATCTGTCTGTAAATGTCGATTGTTTCACGATCGTGCTAATTAATGTTGCAGAAGGTGTCGCCATCTGGTGTAACGAAGTGCGACTCAATACAGCCACATGTCAGTAAGGGCAAAGCTTTTTCCACTGAACTGTTCTTCATTAATTATTAAAATCCCATGCTCTTTTATAATCCTGTTCATAATAAATACATGTATGTGCGTATCAATATTGATAATGCGCTCACCAATTCCATCCAGTTATCTTGTAACCACCTGTGTTTATACCACACTATTTTTTGTTATATTGTCATTTATATATATTTGCTCATCGAAATCGATAATTTGTTCCATGTTTGTCCAGTTATCCTTTGAACTAAAGAACAAAACGTTCTATAATAGTTTGTTTGAACTTAGTTATCGTACAATGGTTTTCCGTCACAAAGAAGTTAATATTTGACTTTCATTCCATAATGAGCACATTATTTACCTGCAGTTCAGTTTTATCACAGAACCTCTTCATGGTAAAAATCATATTAATATAAAAATTCTAACTTCACACTTTCTTTAATCTACGAGTAAACCGCTTCAAATGATCAGACGCACTTAAACACTTGAACATCAAATGTGTATGCGTTTATTACAGGGAATTCAACCTCCATAAATCTCCTGGCGCAGCTAGAGATATGCTTAGTGTGTTACAGAATACTTGACGAGATGTGATGAAATGCCTTGGATACTGTCTGATTAACCTGTAGATTTGTTTCACGCCATCTTTGCATAGGCACACTGACGTAAATCAGTCATCGAAACTTACAAATTTAAGACTCTCTGCTTCAAACACATATACCTGAATACAGGTTACTACATTATTGATCTCTAATTATCCAATGTTGGACTTAGAAACATTAGTAGACATAAAACAAGATACTCCAAATGAATTAATGAAAAATGGGTAGGTAAATATGGTAGTGACGTAACTTGTAATGAAACGGTCGGAAACTTATAAACAGTACATGCCTATATATTTGTATAAAAATTTAAAACGTTGTTTGGCTTTAAGTACAGCTTTGATCATATTTTAAACTGCAATGTAATGATTAAGTGTTTCTTTTGAAGTTTAAAGGTACACGATGAGGCTTTGTGCTCATATTTTCACATGTTCACGCATCAAACCGAGCCAAACACGAAGACAGAAAAAAAGAAAGGTGGTGTCTTTAATCATCTTTACAATTAATTTAAATTGCAGTAATAGAACAGAACAGAAAATATATTTTATTTAACGTGTACATACGTTAATCGTTATATATACATACATAAATGTTCATGCATAATAAGTCAAGTGATTATAGACAAAAGTACATTTGCTATGAACAATGTGCTGTACTCATTTATTTTGCTAATTTTATAACAATATACTTGTGTCTGCAGTAATTTTAAGATTTTAAACATACTAGGTCTATTGTAATAACAGGTTTTAATATAAATTGTCCGGATTCTTGTGTAACATGGACAAATCAAAATAAAGTGGAATCTTCTAAATCAATACTGTGACAGCATTGACAATATCTTTCATTTCTTGGTATTCTATTACGAGAGTATCTACCGGCCTGTATTCTTAACGAATGTGCTGATATTCTGAATTTTGTTAAATATGGTCTGAGATTACATGATAAAATATCAAGGTATGATCATAATTAAAACTCAATTTACAATTATTATATAATTCAAGTACACCAGTTGATTCCTTATCCCACAAACCATCATTGGATAAAACAATCAACAACTCTTTGTATAAACGTATTTATAAAGTATTCAGCATTAACAGAATTTGGGTCATTCCAGACATTTGTAAAACCAGTGTGTGTGTGTGTATTTCTAAGGATTATAGTCCCTCCACCTACGACAGGCGTCCTACCCGACGATTATAGGCACAATGTCTGGACTTTTATCTGTGTGTTGTTGTGTGATATGATGATATGTCTACTTGAAGCAGCGAACTCAATGGTTTCGTTATAGTGCTGTCACACTGGAATACCACGCCGTAGTAGACATGATACCCCCACCCGCCAGTCACATTATTCTGACACTGGTCAATCAGTCGCAGCACTACCCATTATTTGCTCGTCAGGCAAGGGTTACAAGTGACTACTCCATTTTTAAAGTCTTCGGTATGACGCGGTCAGGGGACTCAAACCCACGACCTCCCGAATGCAAGGCAGACGCTATAACCACTACACCACAATGCTTCGGTGTTTTTTGTATGTTGGCTGATATGTGCCATCTCGTCTTTTCGTTATTTCGCTGCGAAATAACGCCGAGCGAAATAACGCCGGGCGAAATAACGAAACGACGACAAAACACGGGGCGAAATAACAAAAAAAAGAAAAAACGCCGAGTGAAACGACGAGAAATAGTCAAAACGCCGGGCGAAAAAATGAAAATTTTATACATTTAAATTGTCGTTATTTCGTGTAAAGTTTTTTCTTTTTTTTGTTATTTCGCCCGGCGTTTTTTCATTTTTTCGTTATTTCGCCCGGCGTTTTTTCGTCTTTTCGCATGGCGTTATTTCGCGTGGCGTCTTTTCGCGTGGCGTTTTTTCGTCTTTTCCTTATTTCGCCCGGCGTCTTTTCGCGTGGCTTTATTTCGCATGGCGTTATTTCGCTTGACGTTTTTCGCCAGGCATCTTTTCGCGTGGCGTTATTTCGTCCGACGTTTTTTCGTCTTTTCGCATGGCGTCTGTAACCTGTAACCACTTTTATTCACAGAAACAAAAACATATTTAATGAGAGAAAATAAACAAACCTTTCCTCGTCTGCGTTCTTGGAAAGAAGAGATTCGTTTAAGTACATCAGGTATTTCATCGGTTTCTGCTGAATGGTCAAAACGTAAAGTATTTTAATAATTTTCGCCCGGCGTTTTAACTATTTCTCGTCTTTTCGCTCGGCGTTTTTTCGTCTTTTCGTTTTTTCGCCCGGCGTCTTTTCGCGTGGCGTTATTTCGCAGTGAAATAACGAAAGACGAGATGGCACATATCAACCACCATACATATTCGTTTAGGTTTAACATTGTTTTTACATTCGATGCCCAATTTTTTTACTCATTTTCACAATATTTTAGAGTTGATATGTAAATGCTTTTAAGTATTATGATATATCTGTTTTCAATAATTTAAACCAATAATTAAGACATAACGCGTTATAAATAAAGGATATCTACCTAATTTGCATAGTGATATCACCTATTCATTTCACTATAGTTAGGAAATATCTTCTTCTGTGGGGGTGGGGAGGTGCAGCAGTACCACATATTCTGGATTGGGCATGTATCGGTTCAAATTCGTTCTCAGAATCTGAAAGTGAAGCATTTATTTCCGCATCTATTGCTGCAAGGGCCGATAAGACCATAACATGAACGGCGGCCATTATCTGCCGATACTGAAAAAGCCCGCCAAATGTTGATGTGTAGCAATCATTACGTGTGCTATTGATGTGTAGCAATCATTACGTGTGCTAGTGATGTGTAGCAATTGATGTGTAGCAATCATTACGTGTGCTAGTGATGTGTAGCAATCATTACGCGTGCTAGTGATGTGTAGCAATCATTACGTGTGCTAGTGATGTGTAGCAATCATTACGTGTGCTAGTGATGTGTAGCAATCATTACGTGTGCTAGTGATGTGTAGCAATCATTACGTGTGCTAGTGATGTGTAGCAATCATTACGTGTGCTAGTGATGTGTAGCAACTGATGTGTAGCAATCATTACGTGTGCTAGTGATGTGTAGCAATCATTACGTGTGCTAGTGATGTGTAGCAATCATTACGTGTGCTAGTGATGTGTAGCAATCATTACGTGTGCTAGTGATGTGTAGCAATCATTACGTGTGCTAGTGATGTGTAGCAATCATTACGTGTGCTAGTGATGTGTAGCAACTGATGTGTAGCAATCATTACGTGTGCTAGTGATGTGTAGCAATCATTACGTGTGCTAGTGATGTGTAGCAATCATTACGTGTGCTAGTGATGTGTAGCAATCATTACGTGTGCTAGTGATGTGTAGCAATCATTACGTGTGCTAGTGATGTGTAGCAATCATTACGTGTGCTAGTGATGTGTAGCAATTGATGTGTAGCAATCATCGAAACGTGTGTCGATGTAGGATGTCTCCGAACATCTGTGAACGATTTTCGCACGCATGTCCAGGTTTTATTTTTGGTTTATAAAGAATATTCTTTCTCGTATATATTGGTTGCAGTAAAACTGAGGGAAGAAGACAAGGGATTTGAATTTCTCACATTCTGGTCTTTATCTCCCATCCCCAACACAGTACTTTTGCCACTTGATATCATGTTTCACCCAGTTTTATCTATCCCCCTGCACACACCCCTCTAAGCAGGTATTACTCATTTACTGCCTTATCTTTACATGGTGAACTGAGGATTACCGTCTTCTCTTTAAAGAACCCACCCAAATTCCCCATAACAGTATTACTGTGTTATATGAAGCTTACGGTCTAATCTTTAAACAGTTTAAAGCAGTTTTTTTTCATTTTTATTTTTTACAGCATACTTCAAATCAATTATTTATGGAGTGCAATAAGATAAATTAAAGCCATACATAAGTATAAAACATCTATTTTCAATGAAATGGTAAACAATGTCTTGTTTTTCATGTGGTTTTCCTTATATGTTATCTTCACTGAATGACATATTAGTCAAAATGCATATTCATAGAATCAGCATAAACTTACTTGGTCCTTTTATGTTAAGCAGGCTATTCGTGTTTTATTACTTTTATTTAATTTAAAGGGACACATGCCTAACTAGGAGTATTTATTGAGCAATAAAATACGAATCTGGATTGACTTACAGAATTTCTTTTTTTTACTTTTTCAAAGCTGCATGTAAATGTTCAAATATCCGGGAAGGAAACATTTTTTTTAAGGATTTAAATGGGGCAAATCAGGCTTTTTCTAGAAGAACCTAAGAATAAAAAAAGTTTTAACTCATGACAAAAAATGTGATATGGTTTTACTACCGTGATGATAAGATCTAATATTTGAATTCACCATATACTGTGAACGGAATTAGGCGTAGCTTCAACAAACATGTTGCACAACATAGCATTTCTTCATCTTTCATCAGTTTTTGCGCACACTATGACCTATTTATGTGTCGATGTGCCGTAAAACACCATTCATTCATAACATATAATAGGATAGCATAAATACTGTGTAAACTAGAATTATCACTGAATCTGATGAATAGGGGCCCTGGTATTTGTTTAAAATAAATTCCAGGTAAAACAAAGGTCCATAATTATG
Source organism: Cyrtodaria siliqua (assembly GCA_037043455.1). Taxonomy (NCBI): domain Eukaryota; kingdom Metazoa; phylum Mollusca; class Bivalvia; order Adapedonta; family Hiatellidae; genus Cyrtodaria; species Cyrtodaria siliqua. Next base: position 183,794 of record JAWPHD010002709.1, read on the forward strand.
TAATTGCAGAATTGAACAACTTTCATATAATCACGTGTGAACTGTTTGCCAAGTGAAATAAAAATCCATGAAAACTTTTGAAGTGACGGCAACATTAAGTTCATTATACAAGATTAGAGTGGGGGAAAAAGAAGTCAAAGGGCCATAATTCTGTAATAAATTAGGCAATCAACAATATGATATGTAGAGAGACATTTAGTCATCAGTGTTATGTGTATATGAAGCTTGGGAACAAGCGAAAATGTTCGATAAATCCATAAAAGTAGTAAAAATGTATTACAGGACATGTTGCATGACATTACAGGACATGTTGCATGACATTACAGGACATGTTGCGTGACATTACAGGACATGTTGCGTGACATTACAGGACATGTTGCGTGACATTACAGGACGAGACGCAAGGCATGTAACGGGACATTACGGGATGCGGCGCAGGACATGTTATGTGACTTGCCAATACGGACAGTGTTCCTTCACTTCATTTGCAAAAACAGGGGTATAATATAATAAAGGATAATTGTTACGCTCATTCATTATGTTTAGGCTCTTACCATTATATATTTATTTTAAGTGTGATCCCCTGATGTGTAGATCCCCTGATGTAAATATTAACTATTGCAATGATGCAATATTGTCAAGAATTATACCTCATTATGCATACTTAATTTGCTTTAATTATAATAAAAAGTATGAAATATGTTTTGCAGATAGTTAAATTCTGTATTAAAACTTGTCTGTGTCACTTTAAAGATTTATCAAGCAACCACAATTTATTAATTTGATATCATTTTGATTTTAAAACTGCTTGCATATAATTAAATAAACTAGAAGGGTGCTCCATAAAACACTTGTGTCGACTGCCGTGTGCTTATTTCATGAAGTACAACCTGACTATAAAGTTTGAAAACAGGGGTGCATTCCTTCATGAATTATGGAGTTTTTTTTTAAAGTGTTAAAGATTATGAACAGGTGCATAAATGTGCATTGGATAATTAAAAGAGATGTTTGTAAAACATATATGCCCCACTTCAACAACAATGACACAAACATTACTGCCAAGTTTTGAGTGCCAGCTGTTTTTGAGTTATGGAAGCCAAGCAATTTTTAGTGAGTTTTCGCATCATTGGCAGTTATCCTTATATATATATAGGTATTTTACCTTTATTTAATAGTTTGCGTTTAAAGAGTGAAAATAAATCATAAATGTGTTTTTTTTTAATTAGAATCAAATTTAATCTTAATATTCATTCAGTAAAGGGAGGTAATTTTAAATTAATATTGTTATTTAGGTTTACATATAGAAACATCACAACATACTTGTATATTACAAACAAATGGCCCAAGAGGGCCTGAGGGGGGATATATTGTAAACTGATCCAACAAGGATGGGTGGAGGGTATATATATATTTTTTTTTAAAAAAAATATATATATATATATATATATATATAAAAAAAAAGTAATATTTTAAAATAAAATAAAAAATAAATTGAACCCATAAACCAAGGTTTTCTATGAAAAAAATAAATAGCTAAAAGCATTTTTTAGTGATTATTTTACATGTTTTGTTACCATGGCAACCACATTTCTTATGCAAATATACCCCAAAAGGGGAGGTGCACAACTACATCATGAGACAAACATTCTTGCCAAGTTTGGCATTTGTAGTGGCAACTGTTCTTGTGTTATCACAAAGACCAGCGATTTTTAGTGATTTTTTACAAGTTTTGTTACCATGCCAACCACATTTCTTATGCGAATCTACCCAAAAGGGGAGGTGCACAACTAGACCATGACACAAACATTCCTGCCAAGTTTCGAGTTTGTAGTGCCGTTCTTGAGTTATAGCAAAGACAAAAAGATTTTGGGATGGACCGACAGAACTTTTTTTTTATGTGTTATTACCATGGCAACCACATTTCTTATGCGAATCTAGACCATGACACAAACATTCCTGTCAAGTTTCGAATTTGCAGTATTAGCTGTTCTTGAGTTATCGCGAAAACTTCGGGATGGACCGACTGACATTTGCAAAGCAATATGCACCCCACTTCGGGAAGGGGGGCATAATAAGGAAGAACTTTATAACGTTCCATGACCACAGGTCCATATTTTGCCAAGTTATGAGCTAGGTTAGGCTGCAGGTTAAGTTTTATGTAAAGGGGCATAACACTGCCAAAAAAGTCAGAGTTATTGGACATGTGTAATGACATTCCTTGAGGAAAGATGAACATAATATGAAGTTGTGAGCTTGGTTAGGTTGCAGGTTCTAGTTTAATGAAAGGGGGCATAATCTGCCAAAATGATGAGTTATTGGACGTATGTAACAACATTTCTCGGGTTAAGATGAAGATGTGTATGAAGTTTCATGAACATAGGTCAAATACTTCTCAAGTTACGGCCAATGTTAGGTTGCAGGTTAAAGTGTGACGATGATGATCGACGACGACGGACAAAGTTATCCCTAAGTGCTATGTTACGCAGGCGACACAAAAATTGAGGTTTCATTTCTACATATTCTTCTTTTATAGGTTTAAATATATTATTGGTGCAATATAATCAACAGTTGCAAAAAGAATTTGCTCTAGATGTTTATATTAATGATTGAACAAATGCAAGTTACGTAGAAAAACTAATGGGATGCCGTGAGTTTTAAAAAATTAAGATTGCCGTACGTCCCTTTATGTGAACAATCATGTCACACACATGTAGCCATTACTACAATAATAATTATTATATAAAAAATGCTGTCACTTATTTCTTTTATTCGACTTGGGATATTATTGAAAATATTGTTTTTAAAAAAAAAAATCCATATATTCAAAAGATTCGTGGAAAAAAAAGATAAACAAGCTTTTCAGCAAATCAAATGACAAAACTTTGGCAAATGTTTTTTAATAAATCAAAACTGTCCAACTTCCTGTACTCATATAAAATACAAAGGCCTAAAACAAATTAATTAATTTCAACCAAATACTGGGGTGGTTAAATTACACGGGTTAGAGTGGTTGATTTTTCACTCCCTACTCTTCAGTGCTAACCAGGTTTAACAACCCGTTATAGGTACGGTAGCTGTCCACTTGGACAAATTGGTTTTTCAGCCTGTGTTCTCCTATTTCCTGCCAAACCGATACCACCCTACCACTGTGATCCCTGCCAAAATGAGTGATTTTCATAAGCTGTTCCATTTGCTGTAATGTACAGGTCTAGGCAATCCATGCTATTCCATTAAAACATACCCTGGACCCAAAAAAAGGCAATTTAATAACCATCTATAGGTGAACCATATTTTCTCAAATTTGGTTCTTTAAACTCAATTTTGCATCTATGGGTGGGTGTTAATTTTAAAAGTGCCTTCCTGGGGTCCCATGTATGTTTTAATAGAATAGCCCTTCACAAAACAACAAATCATTTGTTGTTAACCGATTGTCGAACAACCTATATATTCACCTGCCTAACAATTACTTCTTCACACCAAATTGACTTAGCCCATAACCTATAATAGCCTTTGCGTCCATTATAAAACCAGATCTACCTGCGAGTAACCCTTTGTCCCATAAATGGAATGGTCTTAATTCAAAGAAAGAACAGCCCATTATATATATGTAGCGGGTTAAGGGTTAAAACATAGACAATCTCATTTCCACTTAGATACAAGACTGATTAATCTTAGAAAGTTACATTCGTTTCTTTCTTTAATAAAGAAGAACATTAAACTGGATTCTGTAAAAAAAAATGCTTGGCAGGTGATGAGACTTATACATAACAGTGATTGCAGTCAAAAGGGAGAAGAAGTTTTAAGAGTGGTTGATTTTTCACTCCCTACTCTTCAATGCTAACCAGGTTTAACAACCCATCATAGGTTTAAGTTAAGAGAAGTTTTAAGAGAAGAAGGGAGAGAAGAGAAGTGAAAACACTTATTTTCAGAAGAAAAAGTCCTTTGCACATCCAAGATTTGAAGCCTTTTAAGATTTGGAAATGCATTTTGTATTCAACACGTCAATGTTGTGTCAATCAGCAGATCATAATTTATTGTTCGACAGATTTGTTTAACCACAAATTATTTATTGTTACTCAAACAGGCGCCCTGGCACTACTGTTAAGGGAAATACAGTATTTAATTTTATTAACAATGTAAAAAGCAGTCATCAAGTACAAGTATCTGGTTCAAACATGAACTCAACAGTTCACTTTCTGTCATAGAAGTTACGTTAAATATAATATCTTAACTGATTTAGGGTTAGGGTCAGGGCAGTGTTGTTCAGAAACTGATTTAGGGTTAGGGCAGTGTTGTTCAGGAACTGATTTAGGGTTAGGGTTAGGGCAGTGTTGTTCAGGAACTGATTTAGGGTTAGGGTTAGGACAGTGTTGTTCAGGAACAGATTTTCTAAAGTTACATATTTATCCTACACATTCATGTTCTCTTTTTTTAGGAATAAGTATATACAGATGTCCCTGTCTTTATGTATAACTTACTTAGGGATATTCCATTAAAACATACCCGTGAGCCCCAGGAAGGCAATTTAATAAACATCTATGGGTGAACCCTATTTTCAGAAATTTGCTTCTTTCAACTCAATTTTGCATCTATGGGTGGGTGGTCAATTTCAAAAATGCCTTCCAGGGGTCCCATGTAATTTTAATGGAACTGCCCTTAAACTTATTTAGGTTACATCCAAACTATGTCTGAAAATGTAAAAAAAAAATTGACACAAACAATCATCGCCAAACCAGGGCGCGAAAATTCCACTCGTTCACTTACCATGACAAGTGCTCATTGATGTAGGACGAGTAGAAATTCAGATAAATTCTTTAACAATTTATCAATTTGACCATCCAAATATTACATGGATGAGTAACTCTGAAACAAGGTTTCCTGCCCTGCCAACATAGTTGTTTTGTCAGACGTTAGGAAACCATAAGACAAACCATTATTTCACTTATCATGTGACTTTATTATGTAATAGTTCATTAACACTAAATGTGTACAGGTCCTTATTAATGGCCTTTATGTGTTGAAGTTCTTCTTGGAGGTTGGTCAACTCTTTCTCTTTTCCCTAAAATGAAAGATAAGGAAGTTTTAATGAAAAAAAAATCAAGTATCTAAAACATGTGTTATTTAAGTCGATTATACAATCTAAAACATGGCTATTGGAGTGGGTAACATTTCCATATATACATGTAGTGAATTCAGTTTCTAATAAATAAAGCTAAACTTAACAAGAGCTCCACGACCTTGAAATGCTCTCCTGCAGATCTGAGCAGTTAGATCTTGGTATCATTAACTTTTTATATGTTTGTCATTATTTGAAGGGGTAGGGTTTGTTAATCATTAAACAATGCAAGTTTTTTTGAGGCCATGTTTGGAGGAGGCAAGTTTGAAGTCCAAGCAACCCTTGCAGATGTCAGAGTAAATACATTTTATTTTCAATATTTCGCAAACGAAAATAATTTTTGTAACAAGAGTAACATTCCTGTAAAGTTTCATGAACATCCTTGTAGTAGTTTCAGAGGAGTAGTTGCCACAAGTTTTTCTTATATAACTCTGTGTAAACTAAGATGGCTGCTGGTGACCATGTTTGACGCCAAATCAAAAAAAAATGTTTAGGACCAACTTCATGCTATGCCAGCCATTTTGGTAAAGGTACCGAATCAATAACACAGTCACCACAAAGTTGTACTTGTAAAATCTATTTTTAACTGTTGTGGCCATCTTGAAGTTCAGAACGAGCTAACTTTTAATAAGGATCAACTAGACAACAAGAGCAACATTCCTGGAAAGTTTCATGAAAATCCATCCAATAGTTTCCGAGGAGGAGTAGTCACCACAAGATTTTTCCATTCAACTCTACGCTAACAAAGATGGACACCAGTGGTCACGTTAAACATCGAATCAAGATGACTTTCATCAAGGACCAACATTATGTCTCGCTGATCATTTTACTAAAGGAGGTAGCAGTATCACTTATAGTTTTGGAGGAGCAGTCGCTACAAACTTCCTTTTTAGATCTATTTTTAGCATTGGTGGCCATCTTGGATTTCACATCAACCTGACTTTTTGCGAGGATCAACTAGACCTTATAGGCAACATTTCTGTAACGTTTAAATGGATAGATGGACAGAAGACAGACTGACGACGCACCACGGCGTAAGTTCTGCTGATCTGTGATCTGTCGCCAGGCCAAAAGTAACTCATTATGAAAACGCAAGTAACAAACAATGTAGGCCAGTTTTTGAAGTCGCTGGGGTGTTAAGACGTTATCCTTTTTACTAGAAATGTATAGTGATCTCTGTGGGAAGTTTGTAACCTGTAATAGTGTCAAGAAAGCTGAGCTGAACACAAATATTAACATTACACACCAATAGATGTCGGTATTTGTGATTCTTAAATTTTTCACTAGTTGTTGAACGAAAAGGAACAATGAGTTTCAATACTTACACTTCCCTTATTTGTGCCCCTCTTTTGTTCCTCAGTCAGATCAAGTTCTGTGTGCCCTTCTTCCACCATCTGTAATACAAAATTACACAACAGTAATTTGAATTATCCATCATCACACAACAGTAACACCCAGGAGTTTGAATTATCCATCATTACACAACAGTAACATTACACAACAGTAACACCCAGGAGTTTGAATTATACATCATTACACAACATTAACATTACATAACAGTAACACCCAGGAGTTTGAATTATCCATCATTACACAACAGTAACACCAATGAGTTTGAATTATCCATCATTACAAAACATTAACACCCAGGAGTTTGAATTATCCATCATCACACAACAGTAACACCCAGGAGTTTGAATTATCAATCATTACACAACAGTAACACCCAGGAGTTTGAATTATCCATCATTTTGAGCATATAAGGCTTACCGGTATTGGATATTTTTCAGGTTAAAATAATTTCCGGTGAGTATGTAGTTTTATTTAACTAGGTAAACACACAATCCTAGTCTGAAATAAAAACTTGGTGAATACCACTTCAGGTAAAAAAATCAATGGCCAAGCATGTATTTAAGGACCACAATAAAACCAAAGCAGTGAGATAACAGTGCAGTTATGATTGTTTGCTTTGTCAGACAACAACACACCTGAAATACCACCAGAAAAACAGGCATCTGTCTTCATATTGGTAATCTTCACAGTTGAAATAACAGTAATGTATCCATGAACAAAACAGAAATGAGATATTGTAAGAAACTAAATTTTAAAGGGAGATATGGAAGCTTGTGATGGGATGGTGTCAGCAATGATTGCCATGGCTAAAGGTATGCTCTGCGTAGCCTTAAACTATATAAAGAAAGAAAGAATCTGTTTGTTTGGTGTTTAACGTCTGTTTTCAGCACATTTTAGGCATGTGTGACAGTCTTTTTTTTGTGATGGAGGCAGATCTTCCACTTATTCCTGGGTAGAACCAGTACTGTGTACCTCCAGCCATCCGTAAGAATCGAAACTGTCTCACAAGCTGAGCTCCCAGTGGGATTCTAACCAAGAATTAAAGGAGAAAATTGTAAAAATATTGTTGGAGGGAAGGTGGGTTGATAATAGAGATGGGTAGAGCTATGCACTATGTGACTATGAACAATTTGAGCAACACATAGAATTGAGAGAAAACATGAAGGACATGGAATGGTTGGAGTGGGTCAGGGTGGAACAGGTGAGTTGTGGGGCTGGGGTGATGATTGAGATAAGCAGAGCTGAGATATGTACACATTAAAAAAAAAGAGAAATTGTGAGGTACCAGTATGTGTGGTATAACAGGTGAAATAATTAACAACACAGAAACCTGTACATTTAAAAAAAATGTATTATGGCCCTTTATATCCGACATGTTTTTCTTTAGAAAGGGGACACAAAAATTGTAAACACATATCAGACTTGCAGTCACTGGTATAACTAAGAAAACACATTGACTTGAAAACTTTAAATTTGTTTGCGATCCGAGCAAATGATTTATTTTGTTTTGTGATACTTCATTATCCAGAAATACAACAGTTTTATATCAAGGAAGACAAAAAACAATGAGAATATTAATGCTGTATTCCTAATAGGTGGGTACTTTCGGAATTTTGACTAGTATATACACTCCGAGTCGACATACCTCAGTTCCAGATATACGGACATTCAAAACATCTGCCTCCTCAGAGTTGTCTTCTCTTGTCCCTCTGTACAGGTGGCGCTTGAAGGGCTGGAGTGGCAGCGTGGGTTTCAGCTGGGGGTTGTTTATTGCAGGCGGTGTTGGTACAATCATGGCATTAGTCACGTTCCCTGCGATGGTATATAATATGTATAACGCAAACATTGTCCCTAAAACGAGCATGAGGGGTCAGATAATGTTTATTCTATGATTGGGATTCAAACCCATGCCAGACAAAGGTCTCTGACACAGTGTTTAGTAGTACCCGTTACAAATGATTACATTTCATTATTCATGTGTCTGTATATGCCTCAGTTGTTTAAACTACCCAATTGTTAGGAATCACAAGAGGGAGGAGGTGACTTGGTTTAGTGATAGCATGCTCGTCTCAAAACCGAAAGACTGCAACGCTACCACATACCATCGAGCTTGCAACTGAGAGAATCATATACACTCCCACTGATATGTCCCTCAAACAAGGACATTAACTGGGCAGAACTATGAACTGGATTCTATCCTCGGAGCATCTTAAACAAAAAAAGTAATCTGTTGGATAGTAAGACTAGGTGGATCCTGGTTTCATCTGTATCCTGTAACTCTTTTCGAAAGCAGCTCTAAATAACCTAAATAATGGGCTGATGAGCAGTTATATAATAAACCAATGAGCTGATGAGCCATTAAATAATAAAATAAAAAGTTGAGGAGTCATTAAATAACAAAATAATGAGTCAATGAGCAATATAAATAACCAAACTAACTAAAGGGTTGATGAGCCATTAAACAACAAAATAATAAGTCTAAGAGTCATTAAATAACAAAATAATGGGTTGATGTCATTAAACAAAATAATGGGTTGATGTCATTAAACAAAATAATGGGATGATGAGCCATTAAACAACAAAATAATGAGTCTATGAGTCATTAAATAACAAAATAAATAGTTGATGTCATTAAACAAAATAATGGGTTGATGAGCCATTAAATAACAAAATAATGAGTCTGAGTCATTACATAACAAAATAATGGGTTGAGCCATTAAATAACAAAATGAGTCTCCGAGTCTTTAAATAATAAAATAATGGGTTGATGAAGCATTAAATAACAAAATAATCAGTATATGAGTCATTACATAACAAAATAATGGGTTGATGAGCCATTAAATAACAAAATAATGAGTCTATGAGCCATTAAATAACAAAATAATGAGTCTATGAGTCATTAAATAACAAAATAATGGGTTGATGAGCAATTAAATAACAAAACTAAATGATGGGTTGATGATCCATAAAACAACAATCAAAAATGTTAAGGATACAATTCAGTGTATCAGTTTATATTCGTGTAATTGTTTTTTGTTTTGAAGATTTTGGTTGTGACTGTGCTCTGTGAATGTTACATTTCTGGTTTCAAATTTTATACCTACTTTTATATTTATAAATGGGTACTAACCTTTATGATTAAGGGTCCTGATACACTGTCCACTAAACACATCCCACAGTCGCACGGTGGTGTCATGTGACCCAGATGCCAGTCTCGTACCATCCATGGACACGGACAGACACGTCACTTGTTTACTGAAATGTATCAGTGTTACAGTTTAATAGTGATACATGGCAATTTAGATTTATTTTCTTTCATCCATCATGTCCATGCTCAGTGGTCACGCTGTCAATAGACATTACCGACATTTGCGATTTTTTTTATCTTATCTGATTATTTCAAAGAATTGTCGACTAAAACTGGCGATTATTTTATTTTCAAAGAAATGGTGTTGCATTTATATCCACAGTAAAATTTACTGTATTGGACCACTGTGACCAAATAAACATCCTGTAATCCTATCTCAAGCCCCAAGCTGTGAAATCCCTACATGTTTGCTAATTAAGGTTTGTTAGATCGATAATTGGCATGGCGATTGTCCAATAATCACACCTTGCTGGATCTAATTACTAATGCAGCCAATCAAAAACAGTGTTTTTATCTACAGGTGCGGTAAGCCATTAAGAGAATCCGTTGCATTTACTATACAGAATTCTACTTTCACATTAAAAACCTATTTAATCGACCAAGTTTACTGTACTGATCAGTATTTTTTTTATAATCGTGTTTCAATTACAAGTATAACTGAGTGAATTACTGTTGTTTTTTATTTACAATATAATTTATTCTTTCTGAATCACATGCTAGTCACATGACCAATAAAGAAATTCAAAATGACGGCAGACAGAGTAAACAAGATCCTTTTTCATCAAGATAATTTTTATTTGAAGTCGGCAAAACGGATTAAATCATTGCACATGTACTGTCTTATATTTTGATACACACTTTGCTGGATGATTTTCTTCCTAATTACGAGGTTTTGTAAGAATCATTTGTCCTATAACAGTTGGTTTAAACATATTTTATTTTTTCAACATTTCATATATACATGGTACAATCATATTAAAGGATTAAAACGAAACAAACTGCTTATAGAATTCTTCTTCTATGACAGTTCAACAGACCAACATTTGATTTATTTGTATTTGTTTTGCTGTTTCTCTTTTCTGTTTTTTATTACATAATACCTCAATCAAACATAACACCTCTGCTATCTATCTATGACTCAATCATATACTAGATACTTGATTTACCTGATAATGAAATTCCTTAAATAGTGTACTAAACAAATAATTTGCATTGAAATGAAAAAATATTGTTAAAATGAAAGAAGTTTTAACTTCAGTAATTTCTTGGTCTACTTTCGAGGTGTAATCATTCATCTAGAAAAAGAGGTTACCTAAAGAGATCTAAAAAAATCAAACATTTGAGAGAGCACTCCTCCCACGATAAGCCCACCCCTTACAACGTGTTAACTTTGGCTATTATTTTTTAAACTAAATAATGTGTGGCTTTTAATTGAAAATGGCCAGTGTGAGCACTGCATGCTGTTAAGTAAAAGCATATCCTGGGATATATCAAATTTTAAAAAACGGGAAACAATTTTCATGTTCATGTAACACATTTAAATTTTGACTGTCATATCTAAGGCTTTGTGGCAAACGTGGCCAGCAGGACTGCATTATTTAAGGCATTAGCAGGACTGCCTTATTTAAGGCATTGTGGCAAACGTGCAAACGTGGCCAGCAGGACTGCCTTATTTAAGGCATTGTGGCAAACGTGGCCAGCAGGACTGTCTTATTTAAGGCTTTGTGGCAAACGTGGCCAGCAGGACTGCCTTATTTAAGGCATTGTGGCAAACGTGGCCAGCAGGACTGCCTTATTTAAGGCATTGTGGCAAACGTGGCCAGCAGGACTACCTTATTTAAGGCATTGTGGCAATTGTGGCAAACGTGGCCAGCAGGACCACCTTATTTAAGGCATTGTGGCAAACGTGGCCAGCAGGACCCCCTTATTTAAGGCATTGTGGCAAACGTGGCCAGCAGGACCACCTTATTTAAGGCATTGTGGCAAACGTGGCCAGCAGGACCACCTTATTTAAGGCATTGTGGCAAACGTGGCCAGCAGGACCACCTTATTTAAGGCATTGTGGCAAACGTGGCCAGCAGGACCACCTTATTTAAGGCATTGTGGCAAACGTGGCCAGCAGGACCACCTTATTTAAGGCATTGTGGCAAACGTGGCCAGCAGGACTACCTTATTTAAGGCATTGTGGCAAAAGTGGCCAGCAGGACTGCAATACCTGATATAAGACTTTGTGCCAGGGGTTGAGAGCAGGATTGCCAAATCTAAGGCTCTGCGCTGGAGGTTGCAAACATTTCTGTTGCAATAACAACATTGCAGCCAAATTAACAGTAACAATGTGATACCAAATCGCTTATCTTATCAATCCTTTATATGACAGGGGGAAATAATTTTTATGTATAAAAAAACCCAACTGATTCTTACTTTCGATACTGTTCCCATGTAACATTTGCTTTCCCATGTAACAGTTATTAAAGAAGATTTTTAAAAAAAACTTTGATGTTCAGTTAAAATGAACATTTTTTTTTCCTACTATTTTTTAATTATATCACGAATCTATATCAAATGATGTTAAATTACCTACAGAATGTTATTAATAAAATAACACTATGAAAAGCATTATAAAACATAGATTTACAAAGAACTATTTCTAAATACCAAGGACTATGCATGTATGTTTTGTTATAATATCATTCATCACTCTTAACCTAACAAATGTTTATAAACACAACACTCTAAATTCAGAAATGAAATGAAAGGCAATTAGTTATAGAGGTGTGGTGATAAAAACGTTTCACAAAACTTGGCGCATATTAATGTATGCAGTTTAAAAGTATATGTACCTGTCTGAGATATATAACTGCACTTGATTACATCTTGCATTTATTTTTAAATTTCTTGGACTAACCTATGACCTTTAAAACAGGTGACCCCTTCCTGATCATTTGACTCCACGTGTCTCTCCGATCTGATTGGCTGAAATAAACAAATCAGAAATAGGAATACATCTAATTTGCGTAATCTATGTCTAAAATAACCAACAACAATTACAAAACATTTTGCAGTATCAAATAGACAAAAGTTATAAGTATGTCAAAATTATGATAGGAAAATCATAACTTTAACATAATAAACTAAATAAGTATGGTTAATAAATATTTGCAACAGTATACCAAGGACACAACCTCCAGGCCAAATACGATGGGAATACCTAGCTATAATGAAAGCCACGGTATAAAACAGATACATCGACCACCACAATAAAAGGGGAGTTCAACATCCCATATATTGTGGCTTTAACTGTTACCATCCATGACTAATCTGCAACTTTATCTGGCTTGTCAGGTTTGTCAACTTCCATAGAAAACAGTATATAAGACTTACCTGGCCGTACATATTGACACAGTACACGTCACCGTTACTCCCACCGGCAAATATTCTGTATTCTGCTGTATCCATGACAACTGACAATATACTGGTAGGAAATACAACTGTTTGTAGCAACTCCCCAGTAACAAGGTCCCAGATCTAAAACACAAAGTGTGTAGAATTAATTATATACATATACACATTTGCATTAGTAATGTGTTCAAATTAAATTTACTAAATTTTATAAAAATTTACTTTTGTTTCAATGACCTTGAACTTCAATCCCAAAAAGCAATAACTTATAAGGATGTCACCAAGTGAAAAATGGGAACATCAGTAATTGTGCGTAAACCTAAATTTCTATGCAGAGGGAGCAAGATCCCTACTTTCCTCAAAAGTGTACAGTCAGGAGATAAATTCATGTCAACATACTTTGCAGGTCTGGTCCAATGACGAGGAGGCAACTCTAGCACGACTTCCACCCCGGCCTACGTGCACATCAGTTACTGGCAGTGAGTGACCAGACCATATCCTAACTGGTTCTGGTTTCTGGGCGGGGTTGTTTATACCAGACAAGACTCTAAAACAGTAAAATATGTCAAAATGATTGCACTTTCTGTCAAACAGATTGTAACAGAGAAAACACACACTTTTAATATTATAACATCATGTATCAAACAATTTTGAAAGTTAACAATGGATTCAAATGACTGGTACTTTTAATGTTTGTGTATCACAGAGGTCATAATGAGACTATGACATTGGTTAAAGTCTCATTCCAAAAAACAGGTGCGGCAAGGAACTTACATTTCAAAGACAAGTGAGGTGGGGGATCTAAATTCCAAATACAGGTGAGACAGGGAACCAAATTCCCAGGATAGTTCAGATGGGGATCTAAATTCCAAATACAGGTGAGACTGGGAACTAAATTCCCAAGACAAGTGAGGTGTGTTATCTAAATTCCAAATACAAGTGTGGTGGGGATCTAAATTCATTCCAAACACAGGTGAGAAACAAGGGAGTTAGGGATCTCAACTCCAAAGACAGGTGTGGTGGGGAATTTAAATCCCAATGACAGATGAGATGGAATATAAGTTTGTAAGACAGGTGAGGTGGGGGATCTAAATTCCTAAGACAAGTGAGGCGGGGGATCTAAATTCCCAAGACAAGTGAGACGGGGGATCTAACCTGCAATAACTGATTAACTCAATAAACTAATCTAATTTGCTTTACACTGGAATAAAGAAAATGCCCAGTCCTCATTGATTGCAATAAAATGAAAGTCAACTAATTGCAAATTTTATATACCTAATTAGTTTATAGTAATTAAAGTTTTATTGAAAAATGCAGAGGATAAAACTAATGCTATAAGGAACCTAAATAAAACCCCAAAATGTGATATTTTACCTGGAGAGTGACCATACAATAACAAGGTTGTCTTCTCCACCCGACACAAAATGGCTGCCATTGGCTGTGAAGCGAACCACATTCACTTTCTGATAATGGCGACTCAGAACTGCCAACAGGTTACCTGTACATACCTGTAATTACATCAACACAAATTTGTCGAAGATATCTAATGTATAATATAACAGTAACTGTTGCTGTCTGAACAAGTCAAACCGAGGTCACATGTTAGCTTTATTTTTATTTAATTTACACTACCGGTATTTAAATTAACACTGACAGAGTATTTTTAACTGGCAAATAATGAAAACTGTGTTTATTTGAATGAACTGAAACAAAATAGCAATAAATCTGCACCCAGGCCACATTAATTTATCAAAGTAATAAACTCATATTCTAATGCACTTGCCAAATATCCTGCAATCTGATTGGCTGAATTTCAAAAATGTGTGACTAATAGATAGTGTATAACCTGTCGCAAATCCAGTCATGTGACATTAAGCCATCCAAAACATGACGTCATTTAGTTATAATTCAATAAATGTCAAAAACAATGAAACACGTTAGAATTGAATGTTGTTTAATGGCTCATCAACACAATATAGGTTATTTAGAGCCGCCCCAGAGAGAGGGAAGGATACATAGGAATCCTGGAACCTGCCCTACTCTTATTATCGAATAGATTCCTATGGTTCTTTAACGTGCTCGGAGGATAGACCGATACACGGGACCGCCCGGTTTACATCCCCATCTGACGGACGAGGCTAAGGGAAATTGTCTTGCCCAAGAACACACCGACGGAACTCAGTGGCACCACGGAGGATTGAACCCGGTGCGTTAGAAACGGATTAATCAGTACCAACAATTTTACTTTGGTGACAGTATATAGGTGTTTTAACGGTCGCAAATTGTGTTTACAAAATTTCACTTACACTTAACCAAAACTTGCAACCATTAAATTACTAATATACCTAACTATCGCAAAATTTTAAATTTCAACACAGTTAACCCTATATTTTCTATAAAGCTAATGATAAGCCTTAAATGAACGTGTGTGTGTTAACAGCAAATCCATTACCTAATTCTACACAAATACATACCTGCCAGATGTGGATTTTCTCTGCCACTGCCGCCACACAGTAGGCGCCATCTGGGGATACAGCAAGGGAAGTAACTTTACCAGGACAAATTATCTTCATCTGATGCTGATCCTGAAACACAAACATATACAACACATGTACACTGTGTTCTGCTGCTATTAAATCACTGGCGAGACATTTATATATTTTTTTTTTTTTTTTTTAAATAACCCATTCAATGATAGTGCTTTTAAGCATGCTTTATAAAAAAATAAAAATATATCCTTGGATTTAGCTTAAGCCTTATTATTTATAAATACAACAGTAACTACACATATTTGTAGAGTTTGAAAATATTATTATGTAAATGTCTTCAGTTACAAAATATTTCAATAAAGTTAAGTGAACAAATGGAAATACCCACCCATAAAATTAAGAAGACATTGCATACATTCAGTTTCACTCAGAGTTGGTCAATGTCTTGATCAATACTGTTATGTGAATTTTAAAGAAAAAGTTCATATGTATTGTTAAATGATTTTTTCCTGTGAGTGAAGCGGTTGAAGTTTTCACTTTTATGTGAAACAATACATAAAAAGCTATTTCTACCATCCAAAGGGGATGACCCTAGCCTATATTACATTTGTTGCCTCAACAACTTTTTTTTTTCTCAGAGCTTTAGTAACATTCATAGTTCAGCAACACCATGAGAAAACACATATGACAATGTATGCTTACCCTTCTCTGTAAGGCCCAGACATAGATGAGAGGTTTGGAAACAGCAGCACCCAGAAGATACTGGTTACCAAGGATACATAGGCCTCTGTGACTGGTATTCTCTCCTTTATAAGATGTTAGACTGGCTCCGGTGTGAATGTCCCACGCACATGCATTCCAGAGTTGACCTGATATATCACTGCTTATAAGCACCTAAAATGGTAACGGAATTATGTTCATTATTGTTACTTATTACATTTTTATCGGTGAAATATTGGGATTTCTCAGTTGAAGAATATTCATAATCACTAAATATTATTAACTAACTCCGAACACAAAAATAACTAACTGTGACGCTGAGTTATGATGTCAATAAAGTGGTGCTGACGTCGCCGTAATCCACCGATAATGTTCAATAAAGCGAATAATTTCAGTTAAAATCATGGACAAACTGATTTAAAATGTAATTAACAGATTATTTAACTGCTGTGTTCGATTATTATGAAATCCTTCACTTGATGGTAGACGTGTTGTTTTTTTTTACTCACATACGCTCTTTCGTGAAAAGAACCACACGTCTACCATCTCATGAAGGATTTCCCTATAATCGATCCCAGCAGTTAAATAATCTCTATCTATTGGCAGTGTTAGTTTTACTGTCACTAAAAATTCAAACTCGAATCAGCAACCAGTAATTTAATGTTATTTCGTGCTGAAGGCCATAGAAGTAAGGAACCAAACAAACTGTGTTGAGTTCAATGAAGTATTGTCATTTCTAGTCTGAGTTGTTCTGAATCTCAAATGAAGCAATAATACGACGACTCTGCAGCTAACCTTCTAATTCTGCCATTAGTTAGTACTGAATAGTTTGCCCCCATATGGACTATGGACTACCGGTACTGTAGTATACCACATACATCACAGGTTAACTGGGGACTTCTTGTCTGTATTACCTAAGTATACTCAGGTAAATTGAATTGGAATTGAATTGGATTTTATAGTCGCACCAACAGCTACGGTCATATGGCGACTTTCCAGCTTCCACTGGTGGAGGAAGACCCCAGGTGCCCCTTTTGGGCAATTTTCGTGCACGGGCGGGCACCTGGGTAGAACCACCGACTTTCCGCAAGCCAGCTGGATAGCTTCCTCACATAAAGATTCCAAGGCCCCTGAGGGATCGAACCTACAGCGGTGAGGGGCAAGTGATTGCAAGTCAGAGACTCTAACCACTCGGCCACGGACGCCCCGACTCAGGTAAACAAATCTTATGTTTGCAAAGACTCAATCTCAACTTCATACACGTTTGAGACTACTTGAGTCTGGAAGATCAAGCTGCCTTTGCACACCTACAGATAGTAATTAATGTGTATAATATGTATATAACTACCAGGCTTTTCCTAGGGGTCACACGGAGGTGAGACAGCCCCTTCCCAATTGCAAAAAAAACTCATTTTTTTTCTTGGCCTAATCCACAAAAAAAATGTGGGTTTTTTTTTTCACCAAGACATGCTTTTTGATATAACTAAACCATACTTTCAATAATTGGTTGTTGTTATCACTTGACAGGCTCATACAGTATCAGTATTTCATTTAGAATTGTTGGTGAACGCTTTATGTAGGTATGAGGCGGAGGTAAGAAAGGGATTTGCAGAGAATTAAGGGAGGTATTTTGTAGATTGTCCATGTTGCAGAATCTGAAGAAAAGTTTTTAAACGCTTTTTCATTATTTTTATTGTTTAAATCCAGGGGTGTATTCTGGGCTAAACTATAAATAATTAATATAATCGGGATAGGGTGTGTGTGTGAGGGAGGAGGGGGAGTGGGGTGCGTATAATTAGATATATACTATCTGGAAAATCCCATTCCTGCCTATTGTTCAATAAGGGACAACAAGGGTCTAACAGAAGAAAAAAAAACACTTTGCATAGTGTGTGCTCATGTTGCTAAGTAGCCAAGAAAGATATACAGTCGTCAATAATTACATCAAAGAAAAGAGCGTAACTACCTGTATCTTTGGTGAAAATTCATTTAGGGGACCTGTATGTATGTAGAGCATGCATACACATTGAGGGAAAAAAAGATATACTAGTAACGTCTTTTTTATTATTTATTTTTTCCATATCAGGCTAATTTATCAACATTTTAGCGTCAAAACAGACCTGTAATTTCTAGAGGGTATTTGGGCAATGGTCTCTCAGTTTTATCTCCACGTATATAAAAATAAATTAATTTAAATGGCGCATACTATATATATATAGGCCTGCATTCTATCGAGTTTGCGGAGGCTTTTTTTTAGGAATAAACATTTAGGCGAAACGTTATTCTGAGTGTTATTACACCCACCCCAACCCTACTATC
Organism: Cyrtodaria siliqua; assembly: GCA_037043455.1. Classification (NCBI taxonomy): domain Eukaryota; kingdom Metazoa; phylum Mollusca; class Bivalvia; order Adapedonta; family Hiatellidae; genus Cyrtodaria; species Cyrtodaria siliqua. The sequence goes on from JAWPHD010002709.1 coordinate 202,338, forward strand.
TTCCCCACCCTTTCCATTTTTGTGCTCATTTAGATTTTTTAGAATGTTCGTGCCTGTGAAAGAGTTGAAGGATATTACTAATAACTGGGTGGATGCACACAAAAGCAAATATGCACTTATAATAACTTATTTCACCCACCCACCTGGGTGGCAGGTGGCAATGGGACAGCAACGGGAGTATCCAGAGAAATAGAAAAATGTTTAATTCCTAACTAGGAGCAACATTTTACAGGGTAGTCCCATTTTTGGTATAATACTAATCCGAGCCTTCTCTGACCTTACCAGCCCTTTTTACGATTTTGATATTTCATCTGCACCAGCCAGATGAAATATCGTAATCGCCACACACAAAAATAAATATAAAAAATAAAAGAAAAAATGCTTTTAGGGTCAGAGAAGGCTCGGATTAGTATTATACCAGGTTCTGTCGTAAGTCGGTACCCCCAGTGTCAACAGTGTAGGTCTAACTGCGCTCTTCACGCAATATTCATTCCCACTTGTTACTGGTAAACAGTAACAAGAAAATGCAAAACCAGCAACAACTATTTTTATTCAAATTGTACAATGAAAAATATTTACTTGCAGAATACACATAAATTAAGATCCCTCATTTCTTTAAAATCCGATTTTAGAATAAAGTCCAAATAATATTGGAAAATGTCCCTTTAATTTAAATTGTATAATGTCCCTTTAATCCAATTTTATTTTAAATCATGTCGACATCATCATTATAAACACTCATAAGTAACACCACCCAGTAAGGAATGAAACATTTTTGAAAGGTGATGTTGGGGAAGTGGAGGTGTATCTACTATTAGGCCATATAAGCCCGGGTCTATACATCAATTTGAGAAATGAAAAAAAAAAAATAATGAAAGAAGACAGCCCAAAAATGCTATAAAAACTGAAGCCAGATGGGGTTGGGGGTCAACATTTGTTTATTTTATTTCAGTGTAAATAGTTCACCCCTCTCCACCTCTTGTCAAGAAATGTTTTCTGTTGGAGGTGATTTTTAGGTAAGCGCATGAGGTAATGAGGTAGGCTGCAAGGGATTTGCGAGGTGTGTTGGGTGGGTAGAGGAAAAATACACAGGGAGGTATTTCTGAGATTTTTTTTATATATATATAAAAATCCTTGGGGATATTTTGTAGATTTTTTAGGAGTTTGTGGTTTGATGAAAAGCTTTCCCAGGGTAGTGTTTGTTTCTGTAAGCCTAGGATATTTTCAAGAAAAAAAACTTAAGTGGTATTTTTTTAAATTTGTATGTGCAGGGTCTATATCCAGAGTGGGTGGAGGTGGTGAGGGTGGGTATTTAGGACTAGAATACCCATTTCCTTTCAAACAGGAGTTAATTTCTGTCAAATCCTTGGTACCGGCCGACAGCTGCTATCTATATCTGTGAAAACATTGCCCCTGGGCAGGTAATTAAAAGGATTAGCATGTCAGCTAATTAGTTTATTGTGTGAAAATAATGAGTGGACTGTTTGTTTATGACACTTGGCAGCAATATCTGTAATGTCCAAGGGAGATTGATAGAAATATACTGACTGTAAGTGGGATGGTAATTTACTAATTAATTAGCGAATTCCACATCAATTGATATTTGGTTTATTAACTGGATTAAAATTATAATATAATTGAGGACAATTAAAGGATGACGATTTCAATTCATCAATTAATCAATTGCAGTTTGTCATGATTAGAGAAGTATTTTGTCTGTGTATAAAATGGGAAGCATCTTTATTATGGTTATTACTTGCAAAATCAAAATGCCTAAACGTGATCTATCTCCGGAGTCTGAATATTAAAAAATGGACAGAGTCTATATAAAGTGTTTAGTGTGTGCTATGCTGACAATGACTTGTGAATATATCACATTTTATGCAGATTAACTTTATTCAGGTTTACCCAGTATATCTGTTCAACAATTTATTTAATTAATAGGTGTATCAAGGGATTATTATGTGCTTAGTTTTGCTATGCTTAATTATATGAAATGCTAACATGAAATAAACAGAATTATATGTATAAAATATCATGTTTTTATGCTGATTTACCCCCTTTATTAAGGTTTATATCAGAAAAAAATCTACCTGTACGTGTTAAAAATTCGAGAATAAAAACCTCCCTGGTTTATGTGAAATCTCCCTGGAAAAAAAGTCAAATCTCCCAGGTAAACCTCCTGAAAATACCACATGTATGGATTGTTTACATAAAATCACAAGTACATGTTACCATCTAGGCATACTGAGTGCTTCCCCTGTGTGGAAAAATCAGTAAATGCAGTGAAGGTTTGAACTTGTGGCCGCTCGATGATGAAGCAAAGGTTCTATCTCATGAGTAATAAGAAGATTATAAACATCAATTTACATACACTGCCAATGAGTTCTACACAGCCCAGGTTCTAGATATTTCAGCTAAACAGCTGCTAATAGTAAATATCTTAGCCACCGCTCTATTGTAAACAGACGAGGAAATATCAGTAGACTCAGTAGGGATTCAAATGTTGATTGTTTGTCTCAGTATTAATTACGCATAATGAAGCCAGTAAATAACCAGTGTGCATTGGACCAGGGTCACTATACATTAACATTTATATATCGACCCTGATTGGACCCTTATTGGATATTTACTTTTTCAAAACTCTGTAAGGATCGTATGGCCTTAGAAGTTAGGGAAAGATAACAGATAACTAGAAGATAGCTCCAATGGCTGGCTGTGACACTCGCATTTCACTGCTACCAATGCCAGGAAGTGACTTTGGATCCTAGTCGGAATCGAAAATGTGTTATGGAAACAAGACAGTGTGTCATTTGTAATTTGGATTGGTTGGTTGAATGGCATTTTACATCATTTTCTGCATATTTTTAAGGCGAAATAGTTATGATGGTTGAATTCTTGTGGCGGAGGCAGGCCACTCGAATCTAGGACATATGCCCCCCCCCGGACATCTGCCCCCCTGCTCATTTTTGTATAGGTGGACGATTGCCCCCTCACGTTTTTGCAAGGGTGGACATCTGCCCCCCTGAACTTTTTACAAGGTGGACATTTGCCCCCCTGATATTTTTGCAAGGGTGGACAAATGCCCCCCCGGACATCTGCCCCCCTACTCATTTTTGTAGAAAACAAGCAGTATTTTCAACATTTTATTAAACATGTCCAGATAAGGAAAACAGCAAAACAATATATATATGCAGCACAATATAACATGTAATATGTATTTACAGTTACCTTAAAACTAATTAAATCCATACAAAAGAATAATCACATAATTCACAGGTAATTCCCAGTTTGTAAGTATTCAGAGCTATAAAAAAAACAAAGTGTGATCAACAAAAATAGTCAGGCATGTTTGCAGTTTGCAAATTGAGTACATCATGCCAGTTTCAAATTACTTCCAATTAAAACAACAAATGTGTAAAAACAACAAATTAATTGACAATTAACAGTTTAGACAATTAACAGCTACTTTAAGAATTCCAATAAGACAACATCATGCTCAATTGGTCAATTAACAGTCAGTATAATAACTGTTTACATTTAGACAATTAACAGCTACTTAAAGAATTCCAATAAGACAACATCATGCTCAATTGGTTATTAAAATTCCTCTTAAATTTACTTAAATTTGAAAGAATTATGAAAATAACACTTTGCAAAAGACATATCTGAGGGGAGTTTCGTACAGGGGGGGCTTGTTTTATTAAGAGTTGTCCCTATACAAAAATGAGTAGGGGGGCAGATGTCCGGTGGGGCATTTGTCCACCCTTGCAAAAATATCAGGGGGGCAAATGTCCACCTTGTAAAAAGTTCAGGGGGGCAGATGTCCACCCTTGCAAAAACGTGAGGGGGCAATCGTCCACCTATACAAAAATGAGCAGGGGGGCAGATGTCCGGGGGGGCATTTGTCCGTATACCAGGCCACTCGCTTATTCCTCTGTAGAACCAGTTTTGTATACCTCCCTACATCTGTAAGAATCTACACTTTCCCACTTACAATTCGAGCTCCATGTGGGATTCAAACCGACAACGGTGAGAGGCGAGACGGTTTCGAACACAGCGTCTCTACATACCTGACAAGTTTCACGCATTGCAAGTCTCACCCATTTATCTGCCACCGCAATAAACTGATCTCCCTATGGTCTTAAATATGTAGGATGGGAGTAAGATGTTCGACCTAAATTGCGTCGCGAAAACATATGACATTGGCACAATTACAATCTATTGACAAACTATTGAACGTAAAGTGTTATTGTTAATTCTATATCTTTCAGACGGCTATCTTTGATTATTTATTTTCTTTAAGTTACTGGTTATTGTTTGTAACAGAAACTAAGAATATCAATATATTTTTCACGTTTACCTCTGTGGGCGCAGACATCTTGATATTATAGCGCCCTCTACGAAAACAAAGTTTTGGCTTCCTCGGATTTTTACCTTCAATATTCCAGTGGGAGGAATTGGCAGAAATTATGGCAGCAGAAAGTGTAAAAGCTCTGATTTTATCCGAGTTCAAGGATTTACAGAAGAAGTGTGCTGTTATTTTAAAAGCATCATCAGGTATGTTAGATTATGCTCAATCTGAACGTCCAGTTATGCTAAAATGACAAATAATCATACACTTATAGGCAGTGTTTATGTCTTTGTTTACATGGTTATTATCTTCCTCAACATCAACTTGATCGGGACTGTCCACGACAAGGCAGCATATCAAATCATATCAAATATGTCCTGGACATATTTGATACGCTGCCTTGTACTGGTGTCATCGTAGGACACATGAAACAAATAAACTACATGTAAGAGTGTTAATTCCTAAACATACTTCTTCTAGTTGAGTGTAGAATCTCAGAATGAGTATTTTCACACTTGGGTAAAATCCAGTCATCAACTTAACGTATGTACATTGCTCCTGTACAGTTGGGTGTAGTTAAAAAATGGTTAAAACATCGCTGTAGGTTTACAGTAGTTGGTGGTTTGCCAGCCGCTTTCTGAATGAGTCCAGGGAGCTTATGCAGACCAGGTCAGCGGGAAGCATGTTCCAAAGTCAGATAGTACTTGGGGGGAAATGAAGCTTGGTAGCTCTGGATGAGGGTTTGTGGCTGCAGAAAGTGGCTATTGTTGCCTCTAGGAGTGGTTCCAGCTGGAATGAGGTATGGAGTTGACGGAATGTCGATGAGCAGGTGTACTATTCTGTAAAGCAAGATGACCTTTGCTTTGGCTCTACTTTCCTGGAGGGTCTCCCACTGGAGGTTCTGCAGGAGAGATGTGACGCTCTGGTACCTGTCATTAGTGACAAACCGTGCTGCGCGCCTCTGTATTCTCTCGAGCTTGCAGACATTGGTTTGTGTCGGAGGGTCCCATATTGCTGAGGCATACTCAAGAGTGGGCCTGACATATATGTGTTGTAGCATTGGGCTTTGGCTTCCTCAGGACATTTGCTTATGTTATGCTGTAGAAAGCCTAGCATGGAGTTCGCTTTCTTACACACTCTATCAACATGGGTGTTCCATGACAGGTCCTTGGAGATGTTGACGCCAAGGTACTTCGCACTCTTCACGGTTTGCAGGGGTTTTCCATGGATGATGTACATGTAGGAGGCTTCAATAATGTTCCTCTTGTTTGTTACTCTCAGGACTTCACACTTGTCTGGGTAAAACTGCATCTGCCAGGTGGACTCCAATTGTTGGAGTTTGTTTAGATCTTCTTGCAGTTGGGTTGTGTCGTCCTGGGTACTTATGGTGCGGTACATTAAGCAGTCGTCTGCAAATAGTCTTGTGAATGTCTTTGCGGAGACACATTCAGACATGTCATTTATGTAGACCAGGAACAGGAGAGGCCCTAAGACTGATCCCTTTGGGACGCCCGATTTAACGTTTGCTGTCTGGGAGTGTTTGCCTTCTAGGACAACCTCCTGTTCGGAGAGGAAGTCGCTGATCCACGTAAGAATGGGGCCTTGTGTCTCAATTTTTGTTGTAGGCGGACATGAGGTACTTTATCGAAGGCCTTGGAAAAGTCGAGTAACGAGTGGATGATGTGTTCTATGGTTTTACAGCATATATAGGTCAGTGATATTGGGCGGTAGTTGGATGCATTTGTTCTATCACCATTTTTGAAGACCGGAGAGACGAGGGCATTTTTCCAATTTGTCGGTATCTTGCCAGAGTCAAGTGACTTTTGGAAGAGGGAGGCAATTCCAGGTGCAATCTCTTCTGCTACTGTTTTGAGGACTTTGCTCGGTATTTGGTCTGGTCCTGTCGCTTTGTGTGGTTTGAGCTTGCAAGTAATTTGTATACACCTTTTGGGTTTACTTTAATGTAGGGCGCATCTGGTGTGAGACTTGGTCCTAGGTTTGGGATGTTTTGTAGGTCTTCTTTGGTGAACACTGATGAGAACTGGTCATTTAGCAGGTTTGCTTTGGTGGTACTGTCGCAGTGGTGTATACCATTTTTGTTGAGTGCCTGGATACCAGATCTGTCGTTTTACCTTGACTTTATGTAATTCCAAAACTTCTTGGGGTTTGTAGTCATGTCCTCGATCATGTTGTTTACGTAGTTGGCTTGCATGTGCTTCTCTACCCTTTTGCTGTGATTGTTTCTTCAGCTTCTTGTATTGGGACCAATCATCAGGCTTGCCAGTAGTTTGGGCAATTTTGAGTGGAGTGCGTGGTCCAGTGGTAGAGCGCCGAACTCCTGATCGAGAGGTCGTGGGTTCGATCCTCCGTCGCGACCACGTTATTTATCCTTGAGCAAGATAATTAATCCACATTGCTTAGTACTGGTTCTACCCAGGAAGCCATCGAGAGTGATTATTCTAAGTTGCAATAACTTGTTTCGCAATCGATGTAAAATAAATATGTTTAAACAATTAAACAACAATTTTGAACCATCTGTGTTTCCTTCTAGAGAGGTTTCATACTTCGCGAGTAATCCAAGGTTGCGTGAATCTTGTTGATGTCATTTTTGTGTGGATATGTTTCTCTATTATTGACAGGCAGCGCAACTTGAAATAGTTCCAGAGTTTGTTGATACAGGATGCTGTGTTTTTACATTTGGATCAGTTCTGTTGACAGTACTTGCCATATTAGATAAGAATATTTCTGTTTTTTAAAGGTGCTGCAAAAGGTAATGTTTAATACCTACCTATCTATCTTCCTATACTGCTCTCAATCATAACTGATCATCATGACAGGTGCCTGGCGGTTGTGGCATATTGCAGGTTTGGCATCAGTTCAGTAACACAATAAGATTAAAACTTTACTGACTGAGTCACCATTAAAAAATATTTACAAGAAGTAATATCAAAGACTCTAACATCGTGCCTTTGACTTCAAATGATACTTAGATTTGTGACTTGAACCCATCCACAGACACCATGGCGACCATAGCAGTGGGGATGCCTGGAAGGAGAATTTATAAGCATCAGTGTTGTCATTTGGGTTTGACAGGATAAGATACTTTCCTTATTTATGGAGATTAGACCTGTATGTATTGTATACTACATGACCATCTAGCTTCATCTCTTTGGACCTTTTCCAACCTATAATATGTGATGTGTATTCTAACGGCAACAACTTTTGTTTCTTTTGGAGCAAAACACAGACACTCACTTTAAATGTTTCCAATACACCAAATTTGTAACAAGTTCCTCCTAATTCTTAAGTCAAAGCAAGTGTTCATATTTTTGTCAATGATGTTACTGTAAAACATGATAAATACAAATTTCAGTACTCAGTAAAGGCTTCAGGATTGTTTGGTGTCTCTTATAAGTAGTATAATTTGTGAAAAAAGCTAAATAAAAAATAGAGAAGAAAATTACCTATAAGGAACATAATCTTTCTTTACATAGTATTATAGGAAGCAAAGTATTATTTTTTATTGAGCCTTGAGAGAACTTAAGTTGCCTCTCCCAAATATTATTTGCCTACATTTTTTACTGTTTTAATGTAGACGATGAAGCACCATTTATACAGAAATGTTTGATGAAGTGTCAAGGTGTCACCACCAATTTCCCAGTCACAATCTCAGGTGGACAAGTCAGTTATTTCATACAGCAATTTGCTGAGGTAAGTGGAATAATTGAAAATAAAGATGTGTCAGTTACATAACAAGCATCTCATCAGTTTTTTCAACATTAACTTACTGTTGAAATCAAAACTCCATATTCATCCTAAATACAGATCCTGCTTTTCAAGCATATGTCTGTACAACTGTCCTTCACATGGAACACGTGCATGGTCACATCTTAAAAATATAGCCTTGAAACATGAGAGGTATTTTTTTATTTTAAATGGCTTGATGCACTTTTTTCAAACAAGGTTTATTTTAAAGAGCTCTGAAAAACTTAAGCTAAAAAAATTATCAAAATGCCATGAAAAATAAAGGTGATATAAAATACTGAAAATTGCAAAGAAACATAACTGGAGGCGGCCATCTTGGAACAATGATGTCATCAAGCTATTTTACCATAGGGCACATAGACAAAATGTCTTTTAAAGGGAATGTAGCGACACAGCCAACCAAGCTGTATTATTGGGAGTTCCGAAAAACGTGGAAAAGGGTGAAAGAATTATCAAAATCAGATGATAAACAAAAAAGATATGACCATTTACAGGTTGTTCTAAAACGAATATGGGAGCCGCCATTTTTATCATAGTTCCATATTACCATATTATATATGGAATATTGATAAATATCATTTAAAACGAAGAAAATCACTGCAATATTTTTTACTGGCCATATAAAGCATTAAGTATTACATATTTTTCATACCATTGCTGTCATATTTTCCATATAAATCAGTAAATTTTTATATTTATAAATATTCCATATATGGTTATTTAGAACTGTGATGTCATAGCTCTCAATTTTTATATTTATAAATATTCCATATATGGTTATTTAGAACTGTGATGTCATAGCTCTCAAAATGGCCGCTTTCATATCCGTTTCAACAGAAACTTCAAATGATCATATCTTCTTTGTTTATCATCCGATTTTGATAATTCTTTCACCCTTATTTTTTTTCTTCAAAACTCTCAATAATAAAGATGGTTTGGCTGTGTCGCTACATTCCCTTTAAAGCAAAGAAAATCATTGCAAATGAAAAATAAGCATACAATTTATACATTTTCTGTCTGTTTATTAAATTTGCAGTGATTTTCTTTGCTTTAAAATATGTTTTATTTTGTCAATATGCCATATATGGTAAAATAGCGCAACGATATCATCGTTCCAAGATGGCCGCCTCCATTTATGTTCTTTGCACATTCTTAATGGGTCATATCTCCTTTATTTTCATGGCATATTCATAATTATTTATCTTTTTTCAAGTTTTGCAAAGCCCTTTAAAATAAACCTTATTTGAAAATAGTACATCAACCCCTTTAAGCTCAAGTATTTAAAAAAATAAAAACTTATCCAGTGATTTTCTTATGGGATGACGAGTTGTCAGTTGTCCAGCGTACATCCGCCGTCCGTTAATTTTTGCCTTGTGAACATTCTAGGAACTTCATTATTAATCTGATCTTTATGAAACTTTGCCAGTGTCTTTATATAATTGAAATCGGACAAGTTCGTAAACCAGCTAGATTGGATTAATTTCACCGGAGTTATGGCCCTTGTTTTGCTGAAAAACGCCATATTAAGCCGTGTGAACACTCTAGCACCTTCATTTATTATTTGATCTTTACCAAACTTGCACAATGAAAACTCGGACAAGTTTGAAAAACAGCCAATTCGGATCAGTAACACCAGAGTTATGGCCCTTGTTTTTTTCTGGAAAATGCCATTTTTTGCCTTGTGAACACTCTAGCACCTTCATTTATTAGCTCTACTGGCCGAAGGCAGGCCAGCAGAGCTTATGCGTTGACGAGTTGTCTGTCGTCCGTACATCCGTCACATGTTAACTGTTGCCTTGTGAAAACTCTAGGGCCTTCATTATTAATCGGATATATACGAAACTTTGCCAGTGTCTTTATGTCAATGAAAGCTCAGACAAGTTCGAAAACCAGCCAGATTGGATTAATTTCACCGGAGTTATGGCCCTTGTTTTGCTGAAAAATGCCATATTAAGCAGTGTGAACACTCTGGCACCTTCATTTATTATTTGATCTTTACCAAACTTGCACAGATGGTTAATATCAATGAAAGCACGGACAGGTTCGAAAATCAGCTTCAATATCAATGAAAGCACAGACAAGTTTGAAAACCAGCCAAATCACATCAGTAACACCGGAGTTATGGTCCTTGTTTATTCTGAAAAATGCCATTTTCTGCCTTGTGAACACTCTAGGACCTTCATTTATTATTTGATATTTACCAATCTTGCACAGATTTTTAACATCAATGAAAGTTCGGACAAGTTTGAAAACCAGCCAGATTGGATCAGTAATAAAATAGTTATTGCCCTTGTATTTTCTGCCTTGTGAACTCTCTAGTCTAGGACCTTATTTATTATTTGATCTTTACCAAGCTTGCTCAGATTGTTAATAGCAATGAAATCTTGGACAAGTTCGAGAAACAGCAAGATCGGACCATTCATGCCAAAGATTAGGCCCTTGTTTTTGCTAAAATATGCCATTTTCTGCCTTGTGAACACTGTAGCACCTTCATTTATTATTTGATCCTTACCACTGATTGTTATTATCAATGAAAACTCGGACAAGTTCGATAATAGCAAAATCTAATGAGTAACAGCAGAGTTATGGACCTTGATTTGCTGAAAAATGCCATATTCTGCCTTGTGAACACTCCAGCACCTTCATTTATTATTTTATCTTTACCAAACTTACACAGATTGTTAATATTAATGAAAGCTCTGTCAAATTCCAAAACCAGACAAATGGGATTAGTAACAGCAGAGTAATGGCCCTTGTTGAAAAAGCTATATTCTGCCTTGTGAACACTCTAGCACCTTCATTTATTATTTGAACTTTACCAAACTTACACAGATTGTTAATATCAATGTAAGCTCAGACAAGTTTGAAAACCAGCCAAATCGTTTTAGTAACACCGGAGTTACGGCCCTTGATTTAGTTAAAAAATGCTGTATTTTGCCTCATTAAGACAATAGGGCTTTCATTTGGCCAGATTTTAATGAAACTTTGCAGGAATGATCAGTAAACCAACCATACAGTACTCTGGTTATGTATATCATCACCGTGTTCCAGTTGAATGGTTTTTGGCAGAGCTATGGCCCTTTAAAGGTTTTAATACAAATTTTGTCCGGACTCTGTTCTCCTGAACCCCTGGTCAGATTTCAGTGAAACTTTGCAGGGATGATCAGTACCAGGCCTAGTTGTGCATGTCATCACTGTGTTCTGAATGATTTTTGCGGAGCTATAGCTCTTTAAAGGTTTTGATAGACAAACTTTATCCAGACTAGGCTCTTCTTAACTCCTGGCCAAATTTCAACGAATTTTGGCAGGGATGATGAGTACCAAGCCTAGTTGCACCTATCATCTCTGTGTTCTGGTTGAATGAGTTAATTGAGCTCAAGTCTAAGAATAGTTTGAAGAATAGTTGGTGAATTCCAGATCTAGTCTCTGACAGCTCTTGTTCATGCTACGATGACCAAATATCTGTTGCAAGAGGACAACTGATAGAACATACATTTTGGTAAAATTGGATTGGATTTTTTATTACGCCCCGAAGAGTGGCATATAGTAGTCGCACTGTCCGTCAGTCAGTCTCCCTTTCGTTCGAACGTTCGTTCGTCCATACAATCGTGTCTGGTTAATAACAATAATGGACCGATGATTTTCAAATAACTTGGCACAATTGCTCACCACAACAAGACGAAGTGTCGCGCACAAAATTCAGGTCCATTGCTCCAAGGTCAAGGTCACACTTAAAGGTCAAAGGTCAAAATAATGTGCTTTCGTGTCCGGTTAATAACTCTGACATTCAAGGACAGAATTTCAAATAACTTGGCAAAAGTGCTCACCACAACAACACGACGTGTTGCGCACAAAACCCAGGTCCGTGGCTCTAAGGTCAAGGTCACACTTAGAGGTCAAAGGTCAAATTGTGTCCGGTCAATAACTCTGGCATTCATGGAAGGACTTTCAAATAACTTGGCACAAGTGCTCACCACAACAAAACATGTTGCGCACACAATCCAGGTCCGTGGCTCTAAGGTCAAGGTCACACTTAGAGGTCAAAGGTCAAATTGTGTCAGGTCAATAACTCTGGCATTCCTGGATGGATTTTCAAATAACTTGGCACAAGTGCTCACCACAACAAGACGATGTGTTGCACATAAAATCCAGGTCCGTTGCTCCAAGGTGAAGGTCACACTTAAAGGTCAAAGGTCAAATTATGTCTAGTCAATAACTCTGGCATTCCGGGACGGATTTTCAAATAACTTGGCACAACTCAGCGAAACAAGATGACGTGTGTCGCACAAAATCCAGGTCCGTAGCTCCAAGGTCAAGGTCACACTTATGGGTCAAAGGTCAAATCGTGTCTGGTCAATAACTCTGGCATTCCTGGACGGATTTTGAAATAACATGGCACAAGTGCTCACCACAACAAGACGACGTGTCGTGCACAAAATCCAGGTCCGTGGCTCCAAAATGAAGGTCAAAGGTCAAATCGCGTCCGGTCAATAACTTTTGCATTCCTGGGCTGACTTTCAAATAACTTGGCACATGTGCTCACCACAACAAGACATGTCCCGCACAAAATCCAGGTCCATGCTCCAAGGTCTAGGTCACACTTAGAGGTCAAAGGTCACTTGGGGGCATTTGTCACTTACAGTGACATTTCTTGTATATTTTATTTAGGATAAGTATTTTGTGCTTATATAAGACACCAATGTGAACAAGTTTACAAACATGTATTTTGTTTAATATGGAGACATAAAAAAAAAGATACTCTGAAATGTTTTACAGGCAATTCTAGATTTCACCTACCATGAAGAAACGTTACTGACAAATGAAGAATTTCCTGAAAAAGATTCAAAAGAAAGAATTGCCAGCATCTTTGGTAAGTTAAATTATTAATATAAAATATTGTTGTATTGAGGAAAGAATATTGTGGGGTTTTAGCTCTACTGATCAGAGATCAGCAGAGCTTATGCCGTGGTGCGGTGTCCGTCGTCTGTCCGTCCGTCTGTCCGTTAACTTTTTTGTTGTAGCGACTACTCCTCTGAAACTACTGAATGGATTTTCATGAAACTTTACAGAAATGTTGCCCATGAAGTCTAGTTGATCCTAGCAAAAATTCATGTAGATGTGAAATCCAAGATGGCCGCCAAATCTAAAAATAGGTTTTTAAAAAACAAGTTTGTAGCGACTACTTCTTGAAAACTCTAAGGGATATTGCTATGGGACTTTTTCTAAAATGATCAGCATGACATGATGTATGCCGTGGTGCGGTGTCCGTCGTCCGTCTGTCCGTCCGTCTGTCCGTTAACTTTTTTGTTGTAGCGACTACTCCTCTGAAACTACTGAATGGATTTTCATGAAACTTTACAGAAATGTTGCCCATGAAGTCTAGTTGATCCTAGCAAAAATTCATGTAGATGTGAAATCCAAGATGGCCGCCAAATCTAAAAATAGGTTTTTAAAAAACAAGTTTGTAGTGACTACTTCTTGAAAACTCTAAGGGATATTGCTATGGGACTTTTTCTAAAATGATCAGCATGACATGATGTTGGTCCTTGTCGAAAATCGTTTTGATTCGACGTTAAACATGGCTGCCAGCGGCCATCTTTGTTTACATAGAGTTATATAATGAAAACTTGTAGCGACTACTCCTCTGAAACTACTTGACGGATTTTCATGAAACTTCACAGGAATGTTGCTCTTGATGTCTAATTGATCCTAGCAAAATTTCAGGTCGGCCGGAAATTCAAGATGGCCGCCACGGCTAAAAATAGATTTTTAAAAAATAAGTTTGTAGCGACTACTTCTTGAAAACTATAAGAGATATTGATATGGGACTTTTTGTAAAATGATCAGCATGACATGATGGTTATCCGAGTCGAACATTATTTTGATTCGACGTTAAACATGGCTGCCAGTGGCCATCTTTGTTTACATAGAGTTATATATTGAAAACTTGTAGCGACTACTCGTCTGAAACTACTTGACGGATTTTCATGAAACTTCACAGGAATGTTGCTCTTGATGTCTAATTGATCCTAGCAAAATTTCAGATCGGCCAGAAATTCAAGATGGCCGCCACAGCTAAAAATAGATTTAAAAAAAATAAGTTTGTAGCGACTACTTCTTGAAAACTATAAGTGATATTGATATGGGACTTTTTGTAAAATTATCAGCATGACATGATGGTTATCCGAGTCGAACATTATTTTGATTCAATGTTAAACATGGCTGTCAGCGGCCATCTTTGTTTACATAGAGTTATATAATGAAAACTTGTAGCGACTACTCCTCTGAAACTACTTGACGGATTTTCATGAAACTTCACAGGAATGTTGCTCTTGATGTCTAATTGATCCTAGCCCTAGGGGTTGGGTATGTAATATTGTGTCATTGGGCATATAATATTGTGGAGTTGGGGAATATAATATTGTGGGGTTGGGTATGTAATATTGTGGGGTTGAGCATATAATATTGATAGTTTGGAGCATATAATATTGTGTCATTGGGCATATAATATTGTGGAGTTGGGGCATTGTGGTGTTGGAGCATATACTATTGTGGTGTTGGGGCATATACTATTGTGGTGTTGTGGCAATTGTGGTGTTGGGACATATACTATTGTGGTGTTGGGACATATACTATTGTGGTGTTGGGGCATATACTATTGTGGTGTTGGATTGAATTGAATTGGATTTTATAGTCGCACCAACAGCTAAGGTCATATGGCGACTTTCCAGCTTCCATTGGTGGAGGAAGACCCAAGGTGCCCCTCCGGGCAATTTTCGTGCACGGGTGGGCGCCTGGGTAGAACCACCGACGTTCCGCAAGCCAGCTTTATAGCTTCCTCACATAAAGATTCCTAGGCCCCTGAGGGATCGAACCTACAGCGGTGAGGGGCAAGTGATTTGAAGTCAGAGACGTTAACCACTCGGGAGCATCTAATATTGTGGGGTTGGGGCATATACTATTGTGGTGTTGGGGCATATACTATTGTGGTTTTGGGGCATATAATATTGTGGGGTTGGAGAAAAGAATATTGTGGTGTTGGGGCATATAATATTGTGGGGTTGGAGAAAAGAATATTGTGGTGTTGGGGCATATAATATTGTGGGGTTGGGGCATATACTATTGTGGTGTTGGGGCATATACTATTGTGGTGTTGTGGCAATTGTGGTGTTGGGACATATACTATTGTGGTTTTGGGGCATATAATATTGTGGGGTTGGAGAAAAGAATATTGTGGTGTTGGGGCATATAATATTGTGGTGTTGGGGCATGTAATATTGTGGTGTTGGGGCAAATACTATTATGGTGTTGGGGCATATAATATTGTGGGGTTGGGGAATAGAATATTGTGGACTTCGAGGGTATTTACTATTGTTGAATATTTAGAAATTTAGGATAGATGACTTGTTTGGTTGTTTGTTTGTATGGTGTTTAACGTCATTTTTAAAAAAATACTGTGGTTAGTGGGGGATATAAATTGTGGGGTTGGGGTCATATAATATTGTTTTATTGGTAGAATAGTGTGGGTTGGAGGGCATATAATATTGTGAGGTTGGGGAATAGAATATTGTGTGATTGGGGGCTTGTAATATAGTGGGTTGAGGAATAGAATATTGTAGTTTATGGAATAGAATGTTGTGGGGTTGGAGTCGTATACTATGTGAGGATGGGGTAAAACATATTGTGGAGTTGGGCATAACATATTGTGGGGTCTGTACATATAATATTGTGGGGTTGGAACTAATAATATTGCGAGGTTGGGGCATTGAGAATATTGTGCCTGTGGGGTTTTGGGCATCTACTATTGAGGGTTCGTACATATAATATTATGCATAGAATATTGTGGGGTTTGTACAATTACTGCTGTGGGGTATGGCATAAAGTGGAATTCATGTTGATGGGCATATACTGTTGTGGGGTTGGGGCATAGAATATTGTGGGGATGGGGGAATATATTAGTCTGAAGTTAGGGCATATAACATTGTTGGGTTGGAGAATTTAGGGTTCGATAATTTAGCAAAATTCATGTTGATGAGGTTTTAAAGATGGCAGCCAGTTACCATCTTTGTTCACTAAGAATTATATAGGCAAAGCTTATGATCTCCATTTCTCCTTTCCTATAGAAAGGAATAACGCTCACGACTGAAGTTTCTTACTGCATTTTTAACAAATGACTCTGCTTTGTATCCTCAGGATACCTTGAAAAGATTCGTTCTATGTGTGACAAGGTATCTCCAGGTCGTCGAGCGGAGGAACTCCTTGGCAATGAGATAGCAGAGTGTCTACTGTGGCGACGGGGTGCATTACTGTACATGTACTGTAGCACCATACAGGAGAGTCAGGAACGCATTCAGAGGAGTTTGCCTGAGTACAAACAAGTATGGCTTTTTCCTTGGGTTTCATTTTGTTCTTACCTCCTGCAACAAAACCTTGATTTTTGCTGCAGCCTGTGATTTTTATACAATTTGTCTGAATGTTTTGTAATCTGTTAACAATAAATAAATTCAAAACTGCTTTTCAAAGGAATGTATTCACAATTGTTGTTTTAAAGTTCAGAACTAAAGCAAGGCTAAAGAAAAACTTCCAACTTAAGCCGTGCTCTAGGACTCACACCACTATTATCTCCCTTGAATACTCGTGCCCTACAGATGAAGGAGGTAGATAAAAAAAACAAGTTCGCTTTTCTACATTTTACAGGATACATTGATTTATCTTTACCAGGTTCTAAATCTACAGCATTTTAGGAAGAGATCACAGAAAAATGCATGTTGATATAAGATTTCTAGCTAATTCTGCCTCATTTTACACATCATGGGTCTAATCTCCACGGGGTTGTATTTTTGTCTAAATTTTGATAGGTGTCACGCAAACATGAAATTAAAAAAAGTTCAATATGGTAAATATTTTTTAAATGTGTTTTAAATTGCAGATATTGGATCAATGAAGAATTTAAGCATAAATACATGTTGCAAAATCTGTTTTATCTCTATGCCACGAACAAAAACATTACAATGGGACCCTATGGAAAATTAATTGTGGTGTGAGACGTCTAATAACAAACCTTGTGTTACTTTAACAAAATTTTCATCTGTTCTGTTATTTCCAGTTGTGCAAAATTTCACAAGAAATCATTGGAATGAATGCATGATTATTTAACTAAAATGTATATGAATAGTGTTATTTAGTCAGTGAAAGTTTTATAATAAACAGTGAAGTATAATATTGAATCAGTGGCCAACTAATCGCCCGCTTTCTTAATTATGTAAGTACCTCGAATGGCCAATATGAAAGAGGGATACATGGATAAGTCAGTTGACATACTTTTAGACTGATCTGTTCTTGTGCCATACAGCATCCCTATCTGACGTTGCCTGTCCACGTTTGTCAGACTTATGGAGGCTAAGGTAAACTGGGATTCATTATGAAATCTTGCTTTATATTTTCAGAACTTACAAAAGGGTGTACACTACCTTCAGAGTTTATTCAAAATCCGAGATCCCGTGCTGAACACTGCACGTGTACCTCGTGATAATGACACATTGGAACTAATAAAAATGGGTAAGAAAAGTCTGACCCATAGTGATCCCTTAACTTTTTAGCTTCCCTGAGCCCATAGCTGTCAAGTCCCAATGGAAGTCAAGAGTGAGATTGGACCCAAGGGATGGTTGAACCTTGAACTGACCATAGGTTAAAGGATCAGTGGGGTGAAGCCCCCTGAATCCCGAGATGATATTTTGTTGAATTTTTTTAATTTTAGGATATATGACTTGTTTGTTTGTTTGTTTGTATGGTGTTTTACGACATTTTCAACAAAGTAAGTTATATATGACGGTCGATTTTTTTGTGGTGGAGACATACCTTCCGAAACACCACCAAAAGACTGTTTTGTTTGTTTGAATGGTTTTTTATTTTCACCACATGTAATTTTATATATGACAGTCCATTTTTTGTGTTGGAGGCGGACCACCCACTTTTCCTGTGTAGAACCAGTACTGTACACCTGCCCCCATCCGTAAGAATCGACACTTCCTCACAAGTCGAACTCCAAGTGGAATTCGAACTCGCAGCATAGCATAGAATGTATACTTGTAATATTGTTCATATGACCACATATTTTAACTGACATATTTAAGTCACATACGATATGGAAACGATACGGAAATCCTGATTAAACTATACTAAATTTGATTGAGGTTTGGTATCATAGTAATATGTACTCTATTTTATTTTAAAAAACAGCAGACAAAAAAACATTTTGGTCAAATTGTTAGTCAAATTGTTAGAATGTGTGAGAATGCAGAATGTATGCGTGCGAGCGTGATTTGACACACAAATATGTGTCTCACACCCAATACGTATTGCTTAACCCCTTATGGCCGTACTCTAGGATGCGGCTACAGGTATAAACAGGTATAAACGTGAGACTTGACAGGTATGTGAGCCAAAAATGTGTATGTAACCTGATATTGGTTCTGCAACCATTTGACGGAATTAATGGAAACTTCATACATGTTTTCAGATGCTATTTAGGCAATCTCATTAAAATCAGACCCTTTATCACGCTGCGATACTCTACACTACAAGCATCTGACAACACTCAGTTTGAAATCACGTCAGATTGACCTTATGTTTAGCCAGTCAGATTTCAGCATACAACATTTCTCGGTATAGACTGCTTCACTGCGCATGTCGCGATTTAGTTAAACGCTGTGGAGCAGTCTACTCTCAGTATCAAAGAGACAATGTTCGTAACTTTTAGCTTATAAAACACAAAATAATTGCGTTGACAAACATAATACACCAACCATTATTTAATATTTACTGGAAAAAAAACAACGAAAAGATTGACGGAATTTAATAGCGGTACAAATGTTTTTACCGATTCGTGGGATTGAACCAACACTAAAATGACACTCGTGGGCCAACAGTCGAGTTCGCTATCAACTTAGCTAAGTGGGTCAGATGTACTATGTCTTACTATTTAGAGTACTAATGTTGTAAAATTTTGGTGGAATATATATTTTCAAAACACACATGGCAGCGCCCATGATTTTCTTTGTATCTTCATATAAAACATGCCATTTAGTGCATTTCTTTGAATTTATCATGCAATCCATTTATTATTATATTATTTTCTAAAATTATTTTCTATACAGAAACAAGTATAAATAATAATATTGAATGCTTTATAAAATGTTTGTATCAGACAAATATTGAAGAAATGAAAAAGGAAAACTCAGTTTGAACCAGTTCTCAGACATTTGCGCATTCACACAGCTTAATTTGAAGAAATAATTGCTTTTTTTAAGGACAAACTTGACCTAGGTAATGCCACTTTGACATTTGCAAAATAAACATTGATTAATAGGGATCAGTTCACATAACTGATAGTACTATATCTTCCTTCCTTTTACTACCTTTTCCTCTCTGTTTCATCTGTATAAAACCAATCATTTCTTTCACTGCAGCGTGTACTTATTTGTTGTGTACATTTTTGTATTGAAAATAAATAAATGTGAAAAAAAAATACGTTCAATAATAATATACCAGAATATTAATTGTTTCAGGTATTTATAGTGACACGCATCTACTGGCGCTCATGTATGGAGGGGAGATGTGTTACTGGTTCATCAAGTTGGCAAATCAGTTATCAGACTCGGAAGTGGCGGCCAGATCTCTCGGTGTAGAAATGTTAGAGACATATGTAAAAGCTATTGAAACGTTACCAGAGTTACAAGGATGGAGTACAGATAAAGCCAAGCTGCTGTTGACAGAGATGAAGAGATGACGAGAAATACCCATTTAGATATTATGAACTTTGTAAGACTGCGTAATAAAATCTCACTGATGTTTAGTGGAATGGAGACTGAAACATGAAGTCATGATAAAAACATCTCTACTAGATATTGACTTTGCTAATAATCCTTAATGTTTTACTGTTGTTTTTCCTTCATGAAATTAAGTTTTGTTGAACTAAATTCTCGTGATAACTCTTTTTGTTTCTTTTTATACACAAGCCTAATATTCATGGTATGTTGTTGTTTTCCATCCCCATACATTTCTTGCATCTTGATCATCCTGTATGTGTTTGGAGGGTCACATGATGCATGTTGGGGTCATAATGACTCAGAAAAGGAAATATGTTCTATAGTACTCCTTCATTGTTAATGGAGTATCAACACTGCATACATGAGTTACTTATCAGGTGACAAAGTTTCACTTGCATTTTGAGATCGATGTTAGTAAAAAGAAGATGGAAATTATTTTCCAGACTTCTGTCTTCTCCAGTTTTATATGGTGTATCCAGACTGAATTTCATACAGGGGTTGCCTACGGAATGAGAAAGTGTCGTATGGAATTTGGGGTCAAAGAACAAGTTCAAAGCGATTTGAAGAAGAACATTGGTTTCTGGGCTGCTTACTATTTCCTTGTGGCGCATCTTCACCTAATATGGGTAGCCTTGTATTAAGGAAATGATCGACAGTTTTGGTTGCCAATGTCATAGCGACAAGAAAATGGATATAAATTGGTTTCATAGATCTAGATCCAGTTCTAGATAGTGTTCTTTTAATAACTACTACTCCAGTTCTAGATAGTGTTCTGCACATTGTTGGTGTAGGTCAAGATTCTAGTGATCTGATACAGGAAATTGGTCCATATTATGAACCCCACACTTCATACAAGAGTCGCTTATGAGGAAAGATTGTCCAATTCATTGTGGTGTCAAAGGTGAAAGGCACTAACCCGCCAGATAACAACAAAATTACACTACAAAATCGTTTATCCAAACCCTGTGAAGGTGTTCAGTTCATAAAATAGTGTAAATATACCATTAAAAGTATAGGTTTATTCATGGGTACTTAAAATATACTCGACATTTCTGTTTGGGGTTTGGGTTTGGTTGTTAACCACTTAATTTGTGTCTATAGAGTTCGGATTTTCAAAAGTTTTAAGTTTCATATATAACTCGTCAGTAGGTTTAGAAATGGTATACATCTGTTGTAAAGTTGGCCTGTTGATGGCGGGATAGGGACTTTAAGATCACTCATGCACTACCAGTAACGATATATTGTTGAAACATTAAGTGTCGTATTATTCTGGCTTATTTATAAAATTCAGTTTGACAAATATAACTTGAATATACCCATCATATTAATATAATGTTCCTAAAATCTCTGAAATATTTTATATCAATTTTTGAAAGAAACAGTCTTGATTGTGAGCTCTTAAAGTCATTTAGAGCCTTCAACATTACTTTTAATGAGTTTGAATGATTCGGTCCATTTGTAGCTAAAATAAATATTCAACGTTAATATGGGGGGGCCAGTTTTGTTCCTTATCTTACCTAGTCCTTTGTACTTGAAACATGGGTAGGCAAGATAACTCTTTTTGATGTAATGCTATGTGGACAATGAGTGGTTTGTCTTCTTTATTTGGTGTTAGTAATATTGGCAATCTTTTTTCTGTATTATCATGAATAATGTTAACAATACGTACATGCATTATATATTATTGGTTTTGAAAATCAATTGGGGAAATAAATATTTTAAAGTATGTATATATATATATACTATGTTCCTAAAATCTGTGAATGTTAATTGTGCCTCCAGACGAGTGTGTTATGATGTAGAGATACAGTTCATCAACGTGTGTTGCAGCATCCTTTTTAGGGAGTGAATGCATACGCTTGATTTCTCTGTATCTCGTCATAGCTAGGCGCCCTGCCGTAGTTCGTCCGAAGGTTGTCTGTCGTTGGTAGTTCACAAATATTTCTCCCTATATATATATATTATTTCTCCCTATATATATATAGTCAATTGAATTGGGTTTTAAGGCGCACCAACACATGGAAGGTTATATGGTGCCTAACAGGCATGAACATGCCAGGCTCATCCTCCATGTACATGGAGATAAAATATGGAGAATGGGCCAAGGACCTTCTCACCCTGAACTGCAGAGTTGCTGCAAATTCTATTGTATACACTCCATTTACGCTGGAGCCACGTTTATTGTTTTTCTGCCACTGCTCTTAATGATGTGAGCGAGATGGCACCTGAAACAATGCAGGGGTCATGATGAAGACCTTTAATGAGCATGAACAAAAAATGACAAAATGAATGTGGGGGGTCCTACCCCTCTGCATGTGACGGTGTGTTTGCAGTGGTTGTATTCTACCCCGGCAACCACAAGGGGGTAGATATAGTCAAAATGCTTCTTTGAAGGGGATTTTCTCATGTTAACTCCTTGTTGCAGGGACAGCAGAGAATTTAGCAAGAAATCTCAAACAACTTCAGTTGTATACCAGCATATATGTGATATTTGTCACTATACGTTGTCTGATATTTGCCAGATCAACAAACTCCTATACATGTGATATTTGTCAGTTTCAAAGCTAATTTTTTTACGTTGACCTTACATGTCAGCCTGCAAACAGTCATAATCTGTGATTAAACTTGATCTCTGTAAAGCTGTTACATAATAGCGAACAGAGTGTTGACAGATTTTATCATGGATTAAGATAATGGTATAATAAAACAGAGGAGAATCCATCAGTTATTTAAAATGGTGGAAGGACTATAATCCTAAGAATTACACACACACAGTTATATGTACGTTATCTCAGAGATACCTTGCAGGTACATCTGACACAGAGAGATAAAACATGATAATCCAACTTCCAAATTTACAGTAGCTATATCCCACCAACAACAGCCAACGTTTACGTGTACACCATTTCTAAACCTACTGACGAGGAGGTATATATATAACTTTGTAACAAGATGGACCAAGTGGAGACAACTCACCAAGGGAGAATCAAGAATAAATAAATTTACAAATATATTTACAACAAGATGAATCTATATACAAATGAATACAAATGACAAAGTAGAAATATCAACGTTTTAAATCATGTTTAAAATGAAGTTCACTACACGTTAGATTAAACTGTTCTGTTTTAATCAAACTGAATATCTGATATCTGTATTTATGATATATGTATGCTATATCACACGCTATTTTATCTCTCAAAGCTATATCTAGCTGAGTCCTTCCGGTACAGCTCCCGGCACTAATATTTCACTTCCGCATTATATTGCAATCCCGTCCTTAGCGGTTGCTATTCGTCCTTTCCGGTGATGGCCCAAGTCCCGGTATTACACATCCGGTGACATCTGTGTAGCTATCTGCGTAACCAGGCCCTCTTGCCTAGCATCTCCGGTGTTCCCAACCTACGACCCCGCAGACCACGCTCCCAACAATACGCTCTACATGCTCTACCTACGCTCCTAGCGTATACGGCTACAAAATATATACCCAGTCTTACAATGTTATCACATGTATTTTATAATAGCACTAAGGTATCACCATACCTAATACTTGATTGCAAAGCAATCTTTATTCAGAATGAATAAACCTGATTTCTAAACCTTCTTTGAATAGACATTATGCTAAACTTTAACAAAACGTGTAAAACAATTACAGATGTAATTTATCGACAATGAAATCTCACATTTCTAGATGTAACGCACAACTTACAACATAATAATTCAACCATAGACTAAATGAATAATTGGTTTTACATCCCATTACACATTATAGGCTATAATGGTACAGCGACCTCAGAGTGATTGTATAATAATGACAATATGAAAACCAACCTCAGAGATTTATACTGCACAATAAACAATAACCGTTTATGCAATAACGTAATGACAGTTAGAAACCTCCGTAGAAAAGTACATACAATCTGAATCGCGTATTCCATTTACTATCTACAGAACGACTGGCATTATCAATAATGCAACTATATTCCCCAATAATCTTATCAGACAATAATTTGCTAAAATATTCTGACGTTTGAAAACGTACAAGAATAAAGACAATATTGGCAGATATTTACTTCAGAACAACAATTTAAATATGACAATAATTTACACAACAAATAAGTAATAGATAGAGTCTGGTCTCAGCGAGTTGGCTTATTTAAACCCCGAGATGGGTGTAGCCCATCGAGGTGTTTAAATAACCAACGAGCTCAGACAGACTCTATCTTTTTTGTAGCATGGTGTACTTAGTAACACTGTGATGTCATAGTGACCGTACTCTAAATTCCAATATCCGGTAGTTGTAGCACGGCATAGCCACGCCCCTTTAGTTACTCTAAATTAAACGATTTAATGCTCTGCATTCATCAAAGGAAATGTCACCCACCATGCTACAAAATAGATTTGACTTACCCCTTGCCGTTATGGTATTGGTCACTAACTACCCTGGATAATGGCTTGCGATCCTGTGACAAGTTCTTACGATAGCGAAACCCATATATACAGTCCTTAAACGGATACCCGGTGGAACACGCCATCCATGCATATGTCATGTTATTCGGACTGCTAGGACTGCACGTAGTGACCTAATTTTGAACTCTATGTCTTATATAAGAAATCTATACATTTATTAGGCCCGCACTGGCAAATTTACTCTTTTTACACAGCTTGTAAAATCATAACTTTCTTAATAGTTGATGGGTTTTGATGAAATAAACGCCAAAACAACTTATTCTTTATCAATAGAATGAATCTAGTAAAATATCATTTATTAGATATAGGCATCGATTAAAAGTGATGCGCTTGGCAAAAATCTACCAAAATTCCTGTGAAAAATCAGGGGAAATGAGGCGCCGACAAACACAGTTAAAAACTCTAAGTAAATATGCACTCATTTTGTGACAAACTTACATATTTTGAGAAATCAAACTCCATAGACACAATATAAACAGCTTTAACCATCCAGGCCAACTCCAAAACTGGAGCATCAAATGAAGAGTTAATTACCAACTCATAATTCAATTCCCGCATATTCAATCACGGGTATTCTGAGAGCCCATTAAAAAACTACTTTTAATCAGCACATATGCATTATTATAAATTATTATGACCTAAACACCTAAACACCTGGATAGAGTTTTGATAAACAGTTTTGTAGTGTAATTTTTGATGTTATTCGGTGGGTTAGCAGGCGCGTAGCTGCCTATATGCAGATACGCACCTGCGTACGAACATTTTGAAAAGGAAAAAAATACATAATGCATTTTAAAGCAATATTAATGATTTGTTAGTATTGCGATCAACTATGCGTATGACGAAAACGGGCCTAACTACGCGCCTGGATAGTTTCTTTAACAACAAAGTTGTTGAAATCTGGCTTTTTCCTGGGTGTCTATGGGTCAGACTTAAAATTGTGAAATAATGATATTTTCTATTCTGAAGGACCAAAACACAATGAATGAGCCAAAATGCGGCCTGTGATTCCAAGAGCTGTGAACATCTTCCGCATTGACTGTGCTGAGAAGCCTACACATTCTACTTCCATTGGAACAGCCAGGGGCTCAATCCATAAATTGATTCTTTATTTCCAAGGAAATTTATTATACCCCCGCTTTCACAAAGTGAAGTGGGCGCTACCCTCGCTTTCACAAAGTGTAGTGGGAGCTATATAGGAATCCGGTTCACGACCCGTCATAAGACGCAACATATTATGTCGTGGCATTGTCCATCCGTCTGTCTGTCAGTTAAGTTTTTGAGATGTCTGCTCTCTAACTCAAACAAATATTATCCAATCATTATAGAAATTGGAAATAATGTTTATGGGCATAATATCTCGGTCAAGTTCGAAAACCAGCCCAGTCGCCCGGTAACAATGGAGTTATGACCCTTTGATTATTGAAAATTTACAATTTTAACTATGTCCGCTCCCTATATCGAACAAATATTATCCAATCCTAAATTATAAAACTTGGAAATAATGTTTGTGGGCATAATATCTCGGAGTTATGGCCCTTTATTTATTGAAAATTGACAATTTTAACGATGTCCGCTCCCTAACTCGAACAAATATTATCCAATCCTTATCAAACTTGGAAATAATGTTTATGGGCATAATATCTCGGTCAAGTTCGAAAACCAGCCCAAGCACCCCGGTAACAACGGAGTTATGGTCCTTTAATTATTAAAAATCGTCCCGGTAACACCGGAGTTATGGCCCTTTAAGTATTGAAAATCGCCCAAGTAACAACGGAGTTATGGCCCTTAATTATTGAAAATTTACCATTTTAATTATGTCTGCTCAATAACTTCAGTATTTGTTGTTCAATCTTTATGAAACTTTAGAATAATGTTTATGGACATAATATCTAGTTCAAGTTTGGAAATCTGCCACATCGTCCTGGTAACAACGGAGTTATGGCCCTTTAATTATTGAAAATTGACAATTTTGAAGATGTCCGCTCAATAACTTGAATATTGGTTTTTCAGTCTTGATGAAACTCAGTCAAATGTGACCAATCACCCTTGTAACAATAGAGTTTGTATTATGTCGCAGCATTGCCCGTCCTTCCGTCTTTTATCGCAGTTACAATTTACAAATGATCCACTTTCTGTCGGTAGACGCAACTATTGTCCGGGCTATTTCTCAATAACTCCTTCTTAGAATTTCGCGAAAATTGCTAGGAACTTAGGAAGTATCAATATCGAGTGGACATGCGCATACTGTCATGACGTTCTCTTTTGATAATTTTCCACTCAGTTATGGCCCTTTGTATTTCCAAAATACATATATATATACCGGTATATATATAAAATAATACAAAATTCTTGTCCGGGCTATTTCTTTTCTAAAACTCCTTGTTAGAATTTATTGAAACATGCTAGGAAGTATCAATATCAAGTGGAGATGTTCATACTGTCATGACGTTCCGGTTCAATAATTTTCCACTGAGTTATGGCCCTTTGTATTTATAATGCATTTCGTACTTGGTAGTCAAATAGAAAATTCTTGTCCGTACTATTTCTCTAAAACCCCATGTTATAATTTTGTGAAACTTGCTACAAAGCATCAATATCAAGTGGAGATACACATAATTATTGTCGTGACTTTCCGGTTCGATAATTTTCCACTCAGTTATGGCCCTTTGTATTTGTAATGCATTTCATACTTGGTAGTCAAATAGAAAATTCTTGTCCGGGCTTTTTTCTCTATAATATATGTCTATATATCTTATAGTAACAAAGTCTTGTATGTTTACCCACCCCACAACAAGTTGCCATCGGGGATATTTGTCCGCCTCCGGCGACAGTTCTAGTTTATTACAGAATTATGACCCTTTGTGTGTTAGAATTTATGCAGGGGTATTTATCACCTTCAGTGATAGTTCTAGTAAGTTCTACATAGTAATATGTGTTATCACAGATTATACACCAGGGTTAATTAAAGCATTTTAAACAGTCTATTAAAGCATTTTAGAATTATTCTATATTTAGAATTTTATGATTCTTGGTTTCAAGAAACTCATTACTCATTAAGAGATACAAACAGTCTTAATCTGTTTCTCACAGCAATTTATGCTCAGTCAGTTCTCGGAACACTGAGATGCATCATAATAACATGATGGGATGTCATAATACCAGAAAGTGATGTCATGATAGAAACAACAAAATGAAAATATGAATGAAGCATTCTGATTGGTTCAGTGAAAAAAATTGGACCAATGAAACCAGTTAATTTGAAACTCATTACATTCTCAGAACTCATTGAGGTTTTACTTGACATTGAGTAATGAGGTTATTGAAATCCAGAAACATAAAATTCTAATAATAAAATAATTCTAAAATGATTTACTGTTTTTAAAATATTTTAAGTGAGATTTCATTCAAAATCTATGGTGAATTTTAGACCTGAACATCAAGGTGAGCACTGTATTTGGATTCAGGTATGACATTTTGTCATGAATTTGGAACATTTTTAAAAACTTTGATTTTTGTAGAAAATGCCTGATACAGCCTTTAAAGAAACTAATCCTCCAATTAACGGCAAAATTACACTTCAAAACCGTTTATAAAAACTGTCCAGGTGTTCAGGTCATATAAAAATGTAAATCTCTGCCGATTAAAAGTAAAGGTTTATTTAGGAATCTTAAAATACTCGTGATTGAATATGCGTAAAATGAATTATGAGTTAAATGGTAACTCTTAATTCGATGCTCAATTTTTTAATTCGAGTTTTAAAGTTTTTGAAACGAGTTTTAAAGTTTTTGATACGAGTTTTAAAGTTTAGCCTGGCTGGTTAAAGCCATTTATATTGTGTCTACAGAGTCTGAATTCTCAAAATATGTAAGTTATATATATATACACCTGGTTGTCAGTAGGTATAGAAATGGCATACATAATCATATGTTATCAAATGTGTCAGCTGTTGGCTGGATAGTTACTTTAATGGTATAACATACTGTAGATCCAGTATTATTGGAAGGGTTTTATTTTTGCTAATAAAAAAGCGCACTGAATTTTGCATAATTAAGTTACCGTCTACCTTTTGATCACTTTTCAAACAATCTTTATCTTTTTTTACATGCCCTAAGCCTGCAATACACAGAAGATAAAGACTGTCTGTAAATACTATAAAATATACTATTTTTGTTTGATCTGCACTGCATCAATGCAAACTTTACATTTTAGTAATTACAGGTTTTAAAATTTAAATGAAGCAATTTAAAAAATAATTGTTATCTTTATATTTGTTGTGAATTCATGAGTGTTGGGTGTATTGAGGAGCTCAGAAGTGGATAGATTTCAATTTCATTAATTGACCTAGTCAGGTGTACTAAAACCTGAGATTATATGGGTAAGGTCAGAAAGAAGTACTGGTATCTGTCTGCTACCTAAAAATAAAACAGACAAATATGTTATCCAATTTAGTATAAAGCTATCTTTGTTTTATTTTAGATTTGTTTGTTGAATTTTTTTTTTTCCTCAATTTGATTTAAAGAGGCACTATCTATATCTACGCGATTTTTAATGTAAAATATTAAATACTCAATATTACTGCATTCATATGTATACAAAGCTATTTTATGAGTATTATAAGAAGAAACATGGTCCGTATTCCTGTTCTGTAAATTATTAATTATGATCAAAACAATATCTTGAATAAAATGCTGCCTGCCGTTTATTCCTGCCGGAGAACTACGAGTTTTTACGATGTTCTCGGACATGCGAAATGCGATTCAGTTGAACGAAAACAAACTATTCGGGGCAATTCCGAAAGTAAACAAATCGATCGGAACTCTTCGCCAATCCGACGAGGCAGTTCCGATTGTAAACGAATAAGATCGGGAAATCTCTGTCATCGGCTTGTCTAAAACAATAAAGAATACAATTTCAAAAATCCGATCTTTTCAGTCCTGTTTTTTCCCAGCAAAACGCATATTACATGGAGTAAAATTATTGCCATTTACCTTTTTCGTAGTCCTCTTTATGATTAAGTAAAGTTTATATCAATTGGTGGAATAAAATATAAAGGTAGAGCCTCTTTAAGTATATTCCAACTGAATTAGCTTCTTATCTCATGGCTCATCAGATTATTAATTAGGTCATTTGGAGCTACTCCCAGAGTGAGGGAGAGGCTACAGAGGACTCCACAAAAATGCTACACTTCCTATGGAATCCAAAACTTGTCACTTATAAAGCTAGCATGCTTCATATGCATGCACTGAAGTATATTAATGTGTCAGGGAGCACTATCACCTAAGTATAAAGTCGTCAGTGGAAGCATGCCACCACCTACTGGTAAGTAAGTGCGTCAGCAGTAACTGCACACTACTACCCAAGAATATAAGGTGTCAGTGGTAATTGCACACTACCACCTTATATAAGGAATTGATGGTGACTGCATGCTACCACTTATGTATATAAGGTACTAGTACCTAAGTATATAAGGTGTCAGTGGTAACTGCACGCTACCACCTTATATAAGGAATTGATTGTGACTGCATGCTACCACTTATGTATATAAGGTACTAGTACCTAAGTATATAAGGTGTCAGTGGTAACTGCACACTACCACCTTATATAAGGAATTGATGGTAAACTGCATGCTACCACCTATGTATACAAGCAAGTTTTTACGCAAGTGTAAAATAGCTGCCGAGAGACAAGAAGTTAACATAATAATATATCAAGTCACGGGTGTTAAAACAATATTGAAACAAATAAATGTTGTCACGGAGATATAAACAAGCCACGACCGTTTTTTTCTTACATTCTTCCCGATTTTTACCATCAGTTCTTCCTATTAAATCAATGTTAATGCATTTTAAATCAATGTGGGCGACCTCGCTTCTTTCTGTTCAAAAACCTTGACATGCCTTACATTGCCTTGTAATACGACGTGCCAGAAGTACACATCACCACAGAAATACAATTGTTCACTTGTGCGTTAGTGTGTACATTACAACACATATAAACTGTTCACTGTTACCATGTGTAATTATAAGATAGCGTTATCAAAGTGGAAAATGTAAAGGAATAATATAAACCAATGAAAATTAAAAAAAAGGAGCAAACAAAAGGGAAATCAGCAGGTTTGAACCTTCTTGGGCACAAACACGGCCCCTCGACCAACTGCACTATTGAGGCTTCTGAATGTTTCGTCGCTAATATATATAATAGTAATGATTACATGCTACACTTCTCTTGCTCTTCACAGCGTGCACGT
Organism: Cyrtodaria siliqua; assembly: GCA_037043455.1. NCBI lineage: Eukaryota > Metazoa > Mollusca > Bivalvia > Adapedonta > Hiatellidae > Cyrtodaria > Cyrtodaria siliqua. The sequence goes on from JAWPHD010002709.1 coordinate 233,005, forward strand.
CGCGGAGAGGGCACTGGTGACACTTATGGTGTTTGTATGGGGGTACGCATTGCCAGCCCTGTACAACATTGCTGGTGTGGTAAATCACTATATTCGCGTATAGTGACAAACACACTGGCACTTCTGAACTGGTTTGTCTCGGTTCAGGAGCATGAGTGTCACTTGACTGATAGTGAAGAAGTCCCCTGCGCCCCCGTCAAGGCAGCCATCATCTACTCGGATAGCAGTGTACGAACTTGGAAGCTGGAAGACAGAAGTCCGCGGGCCGGAGCTGAGATCAACACAGACCCATAGCTAGCAGTAGAAGTAGAAGTCGGTAGTAATAGTTAGGGATCGACGCCGACGCCTACATTCGACCAGTCAACCAGCGGAAGAGGGAGGTTATCTAAACACAGCTATCCAGATGATGTCAGCAGCGCAGGGGCCATATGTGACGGGTGTGGCCCCAAACACAAGGACCCGCGACCACTAGCGGCTGTAGGGCAATACACCTAGCGGATGTAGCGTAGCGGATGCAGGCCACCTCGACCACCAGACCACCACTTCACCGCCACAGCGACAACTACACAGAGCAGCAGCGACATCCACCTACATACCTACAAGAGAACCGACGACACAGCAACACAGCAGCACCAGATCAACCAACACATTCAACTAGAACAGACCAGACTATATTGTGCCCATCGCGGCAGGGAAACTTGTCGTGTTAGTTGGCGGACGGTCTTTAAACCTTCGAACTACACACACACACACACATTACATGCTACATTTCAGTAGACTGGTTTACGAAAACGTCATTTCAGCAAGTGAAATGGTAACCTTTCAACATTACAAAATATGTGTTTATACCATTGAAGTTTTTCAGACGAGTTCTCTAGGAATTCAAGTTGTAAAGCATGCTTATTGCCACTTACATGAGTCACAGTATGTTAACCATAGACAGATATAAAAGCCATATAAGAGTCAGCTGCCTTTGGCAGCTGAATAAGGTGCCAGTACCTAAGTATATAAGGTGTCAGTGGTAACTGCACACTACCACCTTTTATAGGGAATTGATGGTGACTGCATGCTACCACTTATGTATATATTATAAGGTGCCAGTACCTAAGAATATAAGGTGTCAGTGGTAACTGCACACTACCACCTTTTATAAGGAATTGATGGTGACTGCATGCTACCACTTATGTATATAAGGTACTAGTACCTAAGTATATAAGGTGTCAGTGGTAACTGCACACTACCACCTTTTATAGGGTATTGATGGTGACTGCATGCTACCACTTATGTATATAAGGTACTAGTACCTAAGTATATAAGGTGTCAGTGGTAACTGCACACTACCACCTTTCATAAGGTATTGATGGTGACTGCATGCTACCACTTATGTATATAAGGTACTAGTACCTAAGTATATAAGGTGTCAGTGGTAACTGCACACTACCACCTTTTATAGGGAATTGATGGTGACTGCATGCTACCACTTATGTATATAAGGTGCCAGTACCTAAGTATATAAGGTGTCAGTGGTAACTGCACACTACCACCTTTTATAGGGAATTGATGGTGACTGCATGCTACCACTTATGTATATAAGGTGCCAGTTCCTAAGTATATAAGGTGTCAGTGGTACCTGCACACTACCACCTTTTATAGGGAATTGATGGTGACTGCATGCTACCACTTATGTATATAAGGTACTAGTACCTAAGTATATAAGGTGTCAGTGGTAACTGCACACTACCACCTTTTATAGGGAATTGATGGTGACTGCATGCTACCACTTATGTATATAAGGTGCCAGTACCTAAGTATATAAGGTGTCAGTGGTAACTGCACACTACCACCTTTTATAGGGAATTGATGGTGACTGCATGCTACCACTTATGTATATAAGGTACTAGTACCTAAGTATATAAGGTGTCAGTGGTAACTGCACACTACCACCTTTTATAGGGAATTGAAGGTGACTGCATGCTACCACTTATGTATATAAGGTACTAGTACCTAAGTATATAAGGTGTCAGTGGTAACTGCACACTACCACCTTTTATAGGGAATTGATGGTGACTGCATGCTACCACTTATGTATATAAGGTACTAGTACCTAAGTATATAAGTTGTCAGTGGTAACTGCACACTACCACCTTTTATAGGGAATTGATGGTGACTGCATGCTACCACTTATGTATATAAGGTACTAGTACCTAAGTATATAAGGTGTCAGTGGTAACTGCACACTACCACCTTTTATAGGGAATTGATGGTGACTGCATGCTACCACTTATGTATATAAGGTACTAGTACCTAAGTATATACATGTAAGGTGTCAAAGTCCAGACGCTATTGTATCTACCGGTATACCTTTAGGATGTCCTACTGGTTAAAAGGCAGAGGGACTATAAACCTAGAACTACACACAGGTTTTTGAGGTGTCAATGGTGACTGCTCTAGTACAACTCATTGTTAAAAAAGCACTAAAGCTAGTATATCCACCTGTAATAGCTGGCGTATAGACCTATTTAAGTGTTCTAGCTAGGTTTGTGAACACCTTCTTCATGGGAGTTGTTCTAAATTACTTCAATAATTGTTTAGAAGTGTTAAATAGCAATTTATTTCAATTACGTTAGGTTCATATAAGAGCACTGTGTATCAGTAATGAAAATCAATTACGTGTCAATTTCTCAAACGCGGTCAAATGGTCTTGTCATAGGTATTAACAGGGGCAGATACAGTATTTTATTCTAGGTGGGGTGCAACTCCTTTTAAAGTTGAAAAAAATATTCTGATATAATTTTAATGGTTACCTGGGTGATTTTTCTATTTTTAAAGGTGCATAAAATCATATTTGGGCATAAACCATTTAAGGCAAAATCCCAATGATTTTCTTTACTTATTCAGATTTAGTTGGCAACATCTGCCTTTGATAAAACTACTCCACAAAAAAGTAATTTATTGTAAACCCCCAATGCAAGTCAACTTGAGCAGATTATCTTGTATGATATAACCCAGAAGAAAAAAGTTTGACCTGTCACCAGTATTACATAAATAAACACACATATTAACTCAGTGTCTCCAAAATGTATCAATGGTTTTCACAAACAGCATGGTACTGAAAGAATTTGTTACAACGGTATGGAAATTAATAGCTATGTGAGGCCCTGTTTGGAGTATGGCAGAAGATGTGGTTTTGTAATCTGAAGGACTGTATACTTCCTAAATGAAAACAACAACTGAATCTTGTTTATAATCATCGGAGGGAGGGTGGGGGTCACTGTGGAACATACATGCACATTGTATACAACACGAGCAATTACTTAGGAAAGTAGAAACTGTTCAAGACATTTTGGTGGAACCATCTTCATGAAACTTTTAACAGATTCTGTTGCCAGGTCAAGGTCATAGTGAATTGAAAGTTGACCTAGAAAATGGTAGAATTTATGTTAAAATTGTTATATTAGGTTCTGCTTAACCAAATTTCATGAACTAACATTTGCACAGTGAACTAAAACTTGACCTTGAAAAACGTCTCAAGTTATAACGACTCTTTTTTATAAAGCATTGTAAATATGACCCATCAGATTTGTACGGATGTTTAGGCCACAAGATCGAAGGTCACACAAGATCGAAGGTCACAGTGACTAATCATTATTTTGAAAATATTGCCTCAGGTTTGTAAGATTTATCCATTTGTGTGTACAGTGTGCTGATTGATTTTGTTTCACTAGGTTAAATGAAAGTTCAAGGTCACACTATTTGACAATGAAAAAATGGTTTCTGCAAGATATAAGAAGTTCTAGACTATATATTCATGAAATGTTGTAGGTATGTTTTCTTTAAGGTTTCACAGATGTCTTTTAATGTTCAGCTCAGAACTTTAAAGGTAAAGGTCACAGTCCATGAACTACATTGGAATACTCTCCTGCCATTTCTCAATTTTTACCATTTCTCCACTCCAAAAAAATATTTAACATGACGTTTTAATTATTCCAATACAGTATAATGTAAACCAGAATTTGTGAACTCAAGAGATTTTGAAACTCAACTTAATACCTCTGGCCACGGATTTAGAAAGGTTTAGGCAAAAAAAAACATTTTAATTTTGAGACATGATTGTGTACTATTTTAAAAGTAAGTGATCCTTATGAAATTTTCTGTTATATAATGCTGTATTAACCATTAATTTTGTTATTAGGTCCGTGTTATAAGCTGGTGTTCTGAGCAAAATGCAGTATTCAATGATATAGTGCATAAATGAATGAATGAATGGTGTTTTATGGCACGTCGACACATAAATAGGTCATCTTGTGCAAATTTTTTTATGAAAGATGAAGAGTATATAGTGCATAAAATACATTATTATATAACCTATAAATAGACGCGTTTTTATTGGCTAAAAAGTAATTTTTTAGAAAAAATATCTAGCGATATTGACCTGTTTTTTTGATATTGACCTGTTTTTTTGATATTGACCTGTTTTATATAATTGTTTTTTTGATATTGACCTGTTTTATATAATTGTAAATTGAGGGTTATATAATAAAACAGTTATGGACTTTTCAGCTGTTATACATGATGTTGATATGTACCAAAAAATCATTATTGACCTCGGCTATCGCCTCGGTCAATAATGATTTTTTTGGTGCATATCACATCATGTATAACAGCTGAAAAGTCCATAATTGTATAATACATGTCTACGAAAGGCGAGACAAGTTTTTATATACTGTCTAGGGTGCATCTATAACGTCCGTATGTAAAAAGAGCAGCCAAGACGTCAAATAAATGAGACTACCAGTGATACAGAAACAAAAGGTAATTGTGAGCAATGTATTCAGCTGTTTAATAGGACTGGGCTTGATCTGGTAGAATTGTCTTTCTTAAAAAACAAACAAACAAAAAAACGCACAATATTATAACATATAAAAGGTGTACATGCACTAATTTGGGAATGGTCACAGACATATTAATAAACAGATAGGAAACTTCCTATCTTAACCAATGAAGTAACCAAAATATCACGTGCACCTTAACTTTTCCTTCTATCTCCTCTCTCAATTATTCACTGATTTTGCTGAGAATACATTGAAAAGATTCATTGTGAAAAGCAAAATGGGATTATAATAGTTTATGTTTATTTTGAAAATAAGAAATTGTACAAAAAGATGTTTAAAGTTAAAAATGTCATCATTTTTCGCTTTTCTCTTAAAAATCAAGGTTTTGACATAGTCAAAGTTTGCGTCAAACTCCTTTTTTGCTCTAAATGTAAGAGAAAGAAAAATACTACCGTTGGAAAAAGAAATAATTTGTGATGGATTTGGCATAAATGAAAGTTGTATCTATAAAACTTTTATATATACGTGTGTTTAAAGTTGAGAAATAATTTATGAAATTCTCGCACTGTGCCACATGAAATTTAGATAAGTTTCGTAGTGTCCAATCTATTTGTTATTAGGTCTTTGAAATGGTTAATTCTTTGTTTCTGAAAAAAATGGACCCAGAAGTACTTTTTTGTTGTTGTTAGACTACATTTCTCAGAACAACTACATGAAAAACTGATGGAAGATTTGAATAAATAATAACTAGGCCATGGATATACAATTTCTGTCAGGGAGTAAATATACTTACTCTCTGGTTCTATGTAGATCTATGACTACGCATATAAATAAATAGTGATAATAACAATAAGTGATTTTTTTTTTTTAAATGTTAGCTAATCAAAGGGGATCTGCTTCAGTTATGAAAACACGCAGACATATTAATGTTATTAGGTCTGTGGAAAACAATATGACTACTGTCCCGACTTTTACTCCCTGCTTTTACCAAGACATAACGATGTCGTTACTGGATTAAGAAACTTGGAAGTAGTGTTATTTACCACAGTAAACTTGGATATATAATATCCATCAGTTTGTTCCCGAAAGAACCCGTACGGACCTCAAATCAAAAAATGCTAACACAGCTGATATCTTTGTGCTGGTGTAAATACTTGCTAATTGACTCGCTTTGGATATAATTGGGTGAAACCATTCTCATATAGGGGGATAATAATAATCTGTGGATGTATGTTCTCAAAAACGTTCGTTAAATATAGTATTTTGCGTGTGTCTTGGCGAATTTGGCTTAATTTATCTGTTTTTCATAAGCTGGAATGGCGGCACCGTGTGGATAGATAGCTGGAAGCCAAACATACTTATACCCATTTGCTTAAATGAGACTGTCCCACTTTGAGAGGTATCTTCAACTTCTTCAGAGTTTCAGAAAGTTCCAAAATGGCGGAGGGGCTGCACTGTTGTGCATTAGTGACTTTTATATGTTTTAGTGCGATTTTATTGTGCAATGCACAAGTTCTGACCCCTCCTACGTTTAATTTAGCCGTGGGACGGACTATTACAGCTTCAGCAACATGTGGAGTAGGGGTTTCAAAACCCGAATTATATTGCAGATTGACCGGCGCGACTGGACAGGAAGTGGACACTTCTAGAGAAATTATACAGGTAAATTACAATGTATAAGCTTATTGGAAAGTTTGATTTTTTTTATACAAACACATACAACTTAAAAAAAAATACAAAAAAATACACATGTATAATTGTTTATACAAGGTACCCCTACAAATAGGCAGAGGTCTAAGAAGTTTCTTTGTTTACCCTAACAGACGAGTATCCTATGCTATCTTTAAAAGGGTATCCTACAGAGATCACTGCCTTGTTAAAGACACACAGTAATCTCGAAAAAGTTTCAAGCATTGACATTAGTATCAATATATTTTGTGCAGTATAATCAATAGTGATAACTAATACGTTACAACACTTTTTCTTTGAACTATTCTTATAATTAATATTAATGATTGCAAATATGCAAGTAATGTAGAAAAACTAAAAGGACGCCGCACATTTTAATCAAATTCAAACATTGCCGTGTGTCCCTTTAAAATGTTAAAAGTTTTGGAAGAATTTGCAACTAGAACTAATTAATAAATTATATTAATGTTTTGTAAATATGCAAGTTGTGTGGAAAAAATAAAAGGATGCCGCTAGTGTTAAGACAATCCAGAGTGCCATGTGTCCCTTTAAATTATATGCTGGAGTATCAACTTATCGCCAAAGTACCATTACTACTACTAGTCGAGGCAATAGGTATGCCTTGCTTACGTTCCACAAACTGTATTTCCACTGCACATGTGACGTCCCGTTTTACAAACTCAAACAAGCGACAGTAATAAACCAGTTCTACAGACAAAATGTTTTGAATATCAAGCGCACCACAGCAAAATTACTATAACATAAAGCAAGCATCTACTGTGCGGTCGATAAATAAATGTGACGTAAATATTTCCCACATGAGTGCACTTCAGCAACATTTTATGCAATGCAGTGTGATAAATCAACAAGTAATGCATATTTGTATTCTAATTAAGTGTTTTGTCATTGAGCAGGCTCGTTGCTAGACCATTTTTCGTCATACGCAAGGTGGATAATGCAATACTAATAAATCATTAAAGTTGCTTTGAAATGCATTAATTTTCTCAAAATATTTGTACGCAGCTGATGATCTGATAAAAATTGGGGGAAAAGTGTGTGTGGAAATTGCACAATATGCAATAAATGTCCGTAAATTAAGAGAGAAAAAATGCTTTTAGTTTCAAAAGTTTCCATCCGAAAAAACAGAGGAAGCAATCCCAATAATTTACCAAGGAATGCCGAATTTATATAACAAATTAATATTGCAGCCTCTGACAGTCTTTATAGTGGAGTCCATGTTGATTTTAGAGCATTGTGATATGCAATTTTTGTTGCTGAGCTTCTCCTCAGGAGCCAGATTCATCATCATTACTTGTTCTTTCGTAATTTTATTTTTTAAAATAACTTTGATGATACCAGTTGTCAACAAGGAGATTATTGTAAAATTTAAAGTAAAAAAATAAAGACAGTTGCTGGTTTTCGACTGTCCTTATGGTACTTTGCTATGGTGCTCTGGTTTATAATTTAAACAGGCTGTGTACGACCATGTAACGCTAGGTTACTCTGGTAGGGTCTTGGACTCTTGGTAAAGAAATGTGCAGTGATGTCCAATACGTTCTGACGTCGGCACAAAGAATACTTTCTATGAACGTTTTTTTTGGAAAGATAAAGTAAATAGATAAATATAAAACATGACCATAATTTTCTAAACATTAATGGCAGTAAGAACCACATTAGGGCAAGAGTCCCCCGAGGTTCACTTATTTTGAACGTACCCAGATGTTACAATATCAATTGCTGCCAACAACGTTTATACAATGAGATTCTTTCCTTAATTAAACATGGCCAGACTTTTAGTCTTCTATTTCATATTTCAGGGTCAGCTGTGTGATTACTGTAATGTGAATGACCCGGGTCGGAACCATTCAGCGACAAATGCGATCGACGGTACAGAGAAGTGGTGGCAGTCACCTCCCCTGTCACGCGGAAATGAGTTCAACAAGATCAACCTCGTCATTGACTTGGAACAGGTATAACCAGATGCTTATCCATGAATCTCTAACAAGTGTTCGAGCTATGCTTTAATACATTGTGTGTAGTTCTAAGGATTATAGTCCCTCCGCCTTTTAACCAATAGGACAATATGTTAAGTTGCTCTTATTTTCATTCAGTTGCTGAAATGGCTTGATTACAGTATATGAAACCTTCTGTGAATTTCGAATTGTCAGATTAAGTATTATAAGAGACAGATTTCAGATTGATTAAAATCCAAAATATTTACATGCCAAAGTATTTTATTTTTTTATGCAGTTTTAAATATTTGCTAAATATTAATTTCTCAAATAAGATGAAAGAAATTATTTGTCTATTTCTAATTGCCGCATTCAGTGAATCATTAAAACAACCAATGGTATTTTAAAACTAAAATAATGACAAAAACAAATACATGTCAGTTTTTATTTTCCTGATATTTCAATATCCACATGTATGCAAATACAGTTTTCACATTTATTTTATGTATCTGGGGAAAAAATGTTTCTGAAGTTGTTTTAAGTATTCTAATTATTGCATGGTTTAATTAACCAAATGAATAGCAGAAGTATCAATCACAATATTTCAATGAAACTACCAAACTTTTTTCTGACACTTTTTAGACAGAAATCCGTTAATTTTTATTTTCTGGACAGAGAGGTGTTGCTGAGTTAGGATCAACGTTTTTAAAAGCTGTGTTTTATACCACATTTTCTTCTTCATAATTATAACATGTATAAACAGGGCAGGATTTTTTTTCTGAATTACTCCTCCTATGTAATATTTGAATGGTCAAATTGATAAATTGTTGGAGAATTTATCTGAATTTCTACTCAAAGAGAACTCGTGGCGAGTAGACAAGTGGAATTTTCGTGCCCTGATAAATATTTTAACAATATCGTTGCAATATTTCCAATCAGACAAAATACTTTGTGTCGAGTTTCGTGTATGCAAAATCTGCCTTGGAACACGATGCTGTTGAATGTTTACACACCAGTTTACAAGCCTTTACACATGCTTAGTGCCTATCTACCAGCATAGCATGTTATCTACAGAAATTACCTGTCAGTCTTTATCATTTCTGTTACCATGACAACCCTAGGGAGTAACCAAAACCTTGGCATACCAGACTATGATTTGGCACTTTTGCTGCAGTGCCAACTATAACATAGAGAAATAGATGATCATGCAATCTACACAAAATCAGATGTAGACATTTTTCTGACTAGTGCTTTAAAGTACACTGACTAGTGCTTGCAAGGTACACTTAGCGATCTTGAATCAGGGCCTTGGGAAGATCTCTATGCCTTTGAATTTGGGAAAATTAAGTGCACGTTTCATTGGAATAGGGAAAAAAGAGTGATTATTGCTTTTAAGGGAATGTTTTGTAAGGGAAAACTTTTAATAAAAAATGTATGTTTTAGGAGTAATATCAAATGTTTCAATTGAGCTTTTATTTTAACATTTTAACATACACACTATGAGAAATACTGTCACTTTTATCGTTTCGTATTTCTGTAAGATTGGAATTTTCCCCCCAGAATTGGGGAAATATAGTTTTGCAATTAGTTAAATAGGCTAAAAGGCCTGTGATTAATTATCATGCATTGATTTATGCAATCATTTGTAATGCTGTAAACCCAATTAATGTAATGCCCCAAAATCTGTTAAATGTTCCCTGCTTACAGCCAGAACAGCTCATCAGCAATACAATATACAGGAAGATAAGCTGTTCTGAGTGGGAGCAGACAATTTACAGTATTTTAAATGCATATGATAATAAAGGTAATAAATAACTCTCTTGTCAGTATGATAAAATTAATTCCATTTCAAACAGTGTTTATCCCATGGAGTGCTCTGTTCACTCATAGAAGATAATTATAATGCATAACAAGGTATTAGGACTTGACAGCATACAGTTTTAATCCTAGTCATTACCTTAAATCAAGCTGATTTAGTGTATAAACTTTGCTTTTGTAGTATGTGTGATAAACCCACAAGGTGGATTTCAGGTCAGGCAAATAATACAAATATAAAAATGGCCATAACCAAGCATTCACACCCTTGTGATGTAACAACAACAACAATTTAGAGAAAAATAGCAAAACTGATGTTATTAAAACCATTGCTAGCTTGAGGGGGGAAAGGAATTTATATCAGAAATCTCTAATTGAAGGTGTTATGTTTATTTATTTAGAATGTCAAGATAAAAGTGTTTTCGCTTATAGTTGGGGTTATGTAGATATATCTGAAATAAATGTTCAATGATAAGATGTAATTATATGGACAAAAATACACACACAAACTAGCCACACATGTGGATAAGTAATATTTATAATGTTTTGTACCAGAGCCATTATCCATCTACGCATGTGCAAGAAGTTTAAGGGCGTTGCAGCTTTCAGTAAAATTAACAGCTCCATCCAATCAAGAAATAGCATTATCACGCGACATGAGCATGACCCATGTTTTGATTATTGCAGCCAATCGCCTTTGTATATTATTGGGCAAATGCACTGTCAAGGAGTGCTGTTTTGGTCGCGTTGATTGACAGGTTGTTTGTAAATTACAAATGCGCACCCGCGTAAATTTGAGTTGACCATGGTATAACTGCTGAATCTGTCATTTATAGCACGGCTGAAATATACCGGCATTTATAGCACGGTTTAGGCTCAGACCTTCAGGTTATGAAAAATATATCATAAGCAAGAACAAAGGAAAACCATTAGAGCTATGGTACAAGTATAGAATAGGGCATG